>VZQC01009053.1:777260-836412 GCA_009823505.1 Rhizomys pruinosus | reverse complement strand
CTTTTTTTTTTTTTTTTTTTTTTTTTGTGGGGGGGGGTATTTTTTTTTTTAATTCTTTTTTTTTCTTTGGGCCTTTTTTTTTTTTTTTTTTTTTTTTATTTATTTCTGTATGTGTATGAATGTACTGTCTGCATGCAAGTCTGTGCACCCGTGTCGTGCAACGCCGCGGAGTTCAGAAGAGGGTCTCGGATTTCCCTGGAATTGGAGCTTCAGATGGTTCTCAGCCGCCATGTGGGTGCTGGGGATTGATTTTCTTTTTTGAATTAAAAAAATTTGATGATGATGATGATGGTGGTGGTGGTGATGATGATCAAGAAGATGTATATGAGTGTACTGCCTGCATGTATGTAAGTTCACCCATGTCATGCAATGCCCATGGAGGTGAGAAGAGGGTATTTTATTCTCCTAGAACTTAGGTCACAGACAGTTGATAGCCACCATGTGGGTGCTGCGGAGCAAACCGGGGTCCTCTGCAAGAGCAGCAGGTACTCTTACCAGCTGAGCCATCTCTCCAGTCCAGGACCTATTGATTTTTTCTTTATGCCTTCTCAAATAGATGATATTTCTCTTCCTTATTATGTTATAATACAAGGTAAGCTAAATTACAGTTAGTTCCTATAGGTTTCACTTGTAAAGATATTATAAGCTACTAAGTGCAGAGAAGATGTCATTCTGTATATTCCATTATGAATATTCAGAACAGCAATTTGGGAAATACACAATTTTAATTTTTCTGGAAAATTTCTGAGTTTTATAATATATCAGTTATTTTTCTCATAATAGTGACAAGATAAATGACAAAAAGAAACTTACAGAGGTTATTTTGTCTCATAGTTTGAAAGAGCACCATCTATCATAGCAGGAAGGACATGAAGGAGTTTCTAGGAGTGGGAGTGTGTGTGATTTCACACAATGGACCCCTGAGAACAGTGAATGTTGGTACTCAGCTGGCTTTTCCCTTCTTTCCCTTTTCAAATACAGTTTTGTTACATTTATTTGTGATTACATTATTTATGATGTGTCTGTGTGTGTTGGAGTGTGTCGTGGCACTCATATGGAGATCAACAACTTGCAGGAGACATGTGTGTCCCAGGAACCGATCATAGGTTGTCATGCTTAATGGTAAGTGCATTTACCCACTGAGCCACATTACCACACCTTCTTCCTCTTTTTATTCAGTCCTGGACTGAAGCCCATTGGATGGTGCTACCCACATTCAGAGTAGTCTTTTCCTTTTGGGTTAAACCTCTTACAGATATACCCAGAGGCACTGTAACCTAAGTGATTATAAATCCAGCCAAATTGACATGAAGATCACATATTTGGCAATTGCATCATTTGTTTTTTAATTTTATTTATTATTTTTATTTTATATGTGTGAGTATATAATGTCATGCAATGCCCACAGAGGTCAGAGAAGGTGTGGGATACCCTGGAATTGGAATTACAGATGGTTGTCTAATTTCCAATCCAATAAAGGAAATAATGGAACCATAACACTATCTATTCAACACAAAATAGGGGTAAAATAAACATAATATACATTATATTGGAAATTTATCATATGCATTTATATTTATTGAAAAGTAGTCTCTGGGGGTAAGGAAGGTTCCTTTGTTTCAGACCCCAGCATGTTTACTTCAAGTGGCCTTCAAAACTCCCTGTCCTGGGGCAGGCTGGACCCCTAATCATATGATAGGAATGAAGGGAAACAGCAAACACCTAGGGATATTCAAAAGATTATGTCCTTGAGAACAAGCAGAAGGTAAAGCATTTACAGTAGACATCACTAGTGTTTCTCCCATGGTATAAACATGCCTGCAAGGGAAACAGGAAGCTGGATAGCCAGGCGTGGTGGTGCACGCCTTTAATCCTAGCACTTGGGAGGCAGAGGCAGGCGGATCTTTGTGAGTTCAAGGCCAGCCTGGTCTACAGAGTGAGTTCCAGGACAGCTGGGGCTACAGGGAGACCCTGTCTAAAAAAAAAAAAAAAAAAAAAAAAAAATGCCTGTAAGGGAAACAGGAAGCTGGAAGGTCACTGATAGAAAGATTCACAAATAGGAACTCCAACATGACTGATTCTTCCCCAATTCTTCGATATTGTGAGCTCTTGATATGCACCTTTGTCTGCTCTCTCAGGTTACTCCAGTCAGCTCTGATGGACACTGTAAGCCCCTAATTTGGTAATATTTTGCTATGATCTATCTGTAACTTGCTTTGTGTTCTTTTCCTTTTGCTTGCTACATGCTTAATTAACTTAATTCACTTGAACCCAAAGCACAGCTATGATAGACTTTTCTCCAGACTGAACAAATATGAGAGGGAACAAACATAAGATGTTAACAGTTAATTTCAAAATAGTAGTTACACTAAAATAAACTTATTGAAATGGATTTTCAAAAACTTCAACTGTAGGTTGTTTAGAAAAGACTCAGCTAAAACATAATGATACAGCAAGGCAGAAAGCACAAAAGAATAAAAGAATGTGCTTTATTAAGTGTATAACTTAGACTTTATGTCAACATATAAAATGGACTTTCAGTAAAAATAATTGTTGGAGATAAACAATGACCCTACATAATAATTAAACTTTTAATATTCACTGATATCAAGTATTAGATGGGCATCTTCTAATTTAAAGCCTCGAATATATGAAACAACTGTTAGAATGTCAAGAAGTTGTGAAAAGAATCACTATTAGAACTGATAGATCAAATGGACTTTAATATATGTGCATGATTTTAACCAAAACTGACTGATGCACTTTAATTTCTAGACCACAGGATTCTTTTATGAAAACTATTTATAGCTAGATGTCATAAAGGAAATTTAAATGATTTCAGATAATTATTATTAAAGAGAATGTATTCCACCATGACCACAAGTTTAATAGTGGAAAATTAAAATTGTAGGCTTAATAAACAGAAAAATTAAGTAATTTATAGGTCAATCAATCATGTATCTTTTAAGATTAGAACAGAATAGCAATGAAAATATGGTACAGCTGGGTGTGGTGGCGCGCGCCTTTAATCCTAGCACTGGGGAGCAGAGGCAGGCAGATCTTTGTGAGTTCAAGGCCAGCCTGGTCTACAGAGCAAGTTCTAGGACAGCTGGGGCTACAGGGAGACCCTGTCTTGAAAAGAACCCAAAAAAAAAAAAGAAAGAAAGAAAAAAAGAAAATATGGTACATGAAATGCTGTGAGCAAATTTAATTAATGTGAAAAATAAATTAGAAATATGACTGTAGACTCCCAAATAGTGCTTGGAAGAAAAATAGCAACAGAAATGAACAGAGTAGGGGCTGGAGAGATGGCTCAGTTGTTAAGAGCACCGACTACTCCCCAGCACCCACATGGTGGCTAAGAACCGTCTTTAATGCCAGTTCCAGGGGAATCCAACACCCTTTTCTGACCTCCATGGCATTGCACGACATGGGTGCACCAACCTACATGCACACAGTACATTCATACACAAAAGAAAAAAAGAAATGAACAGAGTAGAAACAAATACACCAGAGATCAGAAAGGAATTCTACTGCTGACAAATGTCTGATATCACTCAGAAATGAAATGCTAAAAATGATGTAAAAAGATCTAAATAAAAGTGAAAACCTAATAGGATTAGGTTATGAAACAAAGCCCTATGAATGCTGCAACATGAACACTTTCTGAAAATGCACCATGACACCAGCCTTACACAAAATGTCCCATCCAGAATTCTACCTGTATGAAATGTCCAAAACAGGGAAATATGTAGAGGAAAAGTAGATGGTTGTGCGAAGTGTAGGGCAGGACAATGGAAGGACTTGCTGACAGCTAAGGGTTTCCTTGGAGAGGGATGAAAATGCCTGTGCTGCTGATCTCAGAAGAAAAGCTTTCCACCTTCCAATACTGTACATGATTTCTGTTGTGGGTCTGTCACATGTGGCAAATACCATATTAATTGAGCTATATTCTTTCTGTACTTAACTTTTAGGAGCTTTTCTAATCATGAAAAACTGTTACAGTTTCTCAAAAACTTGTTCTTCTTTTACCAAAATGTTCATGTCTTTCCATTTTATCTGTCAGTGTGGTGTGTCACATTTTATTTGCATAGTCCAGTCAACCTACCATTTCAGTGATAAATCCTACTTGATCATGATTTATGATATTCTGTGTGTGTGTGCATGTGTATGGACATGTGTGTAGTTTGTAGTGTGAGTGTATTCACATGTGTGCATGTGGAGACTAAAGCAAGATGCCAAGCTATAGGGACCCATCTGTCTTTAACCCTCTCCCTATGCTGGAACTACAGGCACATGCAGGAATGGCTGGCTCTTTATGTGGGTGTTGGAGACTCAAACTTAAATCCTCACACTTGAAGTGTGAGTGCTCTTACCCACTGAGCCATCTCGCCAGCCCCAGTATGTGACATTTTATGCACCAGTGAATTTTGTTTCCTAGTAGTTTCTAGAGAAATTTTGCATCATATTCCTTAAAGATATTGACCTGTAATTTTCTTCTGTTGTCCTGGATGGTTTCAGCAACTAGTGTAATGCTGGCCACATAACTTTGGATGTTTCTTTCTGTTCGTTATTTTTACTGGTGTTAATTCTTCTTTAAACAATTGGTAGAATTCAGTAGTGAAGTCATCAGGATTTTCTTTGAAACTTTTGATTACTTAATCAGTCACAATGCTTATCATTAGTATATTCATATTTTGTATTTATTTATGATTTAGTCTTTGTTAATGAATTTATTTTTTCTAGGTTATTCAGCTTATTGGCGTATAATTATTCATTATAGTCTTGTAGATGGTACTTTTGAGTTGTTTTAATGTCCTTTCTTTCACTTAGAATTTTTAGCCTTTTCCTCCCTAGTTTAGTGAATAATATATTAATTTTAAAAACAAAATAAAACAATTCTTAGGTTCCCCCCTCCCCCCCTTTTTTTTGGTCTTTTTGAAATAGGGTCTCCCTGTAGCCCAGCTGGCCTTGAGCTTACACAGATCAACCTGCCTCTGCCTCCTCAGTGCTGGAATTAAAAGTGTGTTCCATGCCTACCTCTTCACAATATTTTTTATGGTCACAGTCTCCATTTCCTTTATTTCGCTCTGATACATTTCCATCCTTCTTTTGACTTTGGTCTTTTTCTAGTCACTTTGGTTTAAGGTTAGATTCATTTGAGAGCTTCCATCTTTCCTAAGGTAGACATTTATCATTATAAATACAGTCACAGAACTGCTTTTGCCACATCTAATACAATTTGGTATATTACCATTTTACTTTGTTTTCTTGTTTAAGAACATGTTAATTCACAGTGATGGGCATTTTATAATCTTCTTCCTGTTATAGAAGTTTCATACCATATAATTGAAAAAGATAAAAGATTTCAATGTTTCACTTTTAAAAGATTTGTTTTGTGTTTGTGAGTATGCTATGTCAGAAACATAGATGAACATGTCTGTGTCTTTCTACAATGTCAGAATTTAACTGACAAGATATTCTAAGTTTCCTCAGTAACTCTGGCTAAGGTGAACACGTTTTTATTCCAATATTAATTAGTATCAACTCTCAGATCTATCTGTCTGTCTACCTACCTATCATCGATCTATTCCCTATCATCTATCTATATCTCTATCTATCTATCTATCTATCTATCTATCTATCTATCTATCTATCTATCTATCATCTCTCTGTCATCTATCTGGATATACATAGGCTACTGAATGGCTATACCAGGTTAAAAGACCATGGCAGAATTCAAGAGGTTTCAGAAGTAGGCTCTATAGTGATAAGACAAGGAATCAAACCTAAATTCAGGGCAGATTTCTGTGTCTGAAGCCAGCATGGCCTACACAGTGAGTTCCAGGCCAGCCACAGCTACACAGGGAGACCCTGTCTCAAATAAAATAAAGACACAAAAATGTTCATCTATGTTTCAGACATAACATACTCATGAAAATGTTCCAATACATTAAAAAATCTTATAGACTGTTCCATGTATACCTGAAAAGAATGTATATTCTACTTTTTGATGGAATGTTCTATCCATATCTGTTGGGTCCATTTAGTATTTAAATCTGTTTTCTCCTTATTGATTTTGTTTGATAAATGATGTAACATTGAAAGCAGAATGTTGAAGTCCTATTTATTATTGTATTATCAATTTCATCCTTCCATTCTGTTAATGGTTGCTTTATATTATTAGGTGTTTTGATGTTGGGTGAATATGAATACAATGGCCGTAATTCTTGACAGGACCACCACCATCATGAAGCAGAATTGATGACATGACCTACAGGATACCTTGGTCTGCAGAGATAAGCAGAACATACAGCTGATAGCTAGGTCTCAGGTAATGGTAATGAGGCAGCTTCAGGCCTTCCTGGAAGGCAGGGGGAAAGTCACAGATCCTCACCAAAGATTATTTGGAAACTCCAGTTCCAGGGGAATCCAACGCCCTCTTCTGATGTCTGTTGGAACTGCATGACACAGATGTACTTACATACATGCACACAATACACTTAAAATAAAAACAAAATCTTAAAAAAAAGCTGGATGGAATTGTTACCATTTTGGAACATCATCCACGGGACAATATAAATTGGTATTACTGGGCTATAGTCACTGATATTTAGCTGTAGAACAATTATCTCTTATTTCTGTTGAGGTAAGAACTCCTTTTATTTAACAGAATTTTTAAAAGGAGTTCTTACCTCAACAGAAATAAGAGGTAATTGTTCTACAGCTGAATTTTTTTATTTTGTTTTGTTGGTCTTTTTGAGACAGGGTCTCACTGCAGACCCAGCTATCCTGAACTCTCTATGTAGACCAGGCTGGCCTTAAACTCATGGAGATCCTCCTGTCTCTGCCTTCTAAGTGCCAGGATTAAAGGTATACGCCAGCACACCCGGCTTAGCAGAATTTTTAAAAATTAAAAAAATTGCCGGGCGTGGTGGCGCATGCCTTTAATCTCAGCACTCAGGAGGCAGAGGCAGGCGGATCTCAGTGAGTTCAAGGCCAGCCTGGTCTACAGAGCAAGCTCCAGGCCAGCTGGGACTAAAGGGAGACCCTGTCTCAAAACAAATAAACAAAAAAATTAAAAAAATTTATTTTATGTGTACAAATGTTGTGCCTGCACATATGTGCAGTTGTGTTGTGAAATGCTCTATCTAGCTCCTATCGTGTCCTCGTTAGCTGTGATCCTTTCTTCTATGCAATGGTACTTGTACACTTAAAGAAACAGGCTCACAGCTCAATTTCTATGAAAGACAAATTTCCTAAGCAATCATTTGCCCAGTGTTTCTGAGTTTGTATTCTTTTTTAAAAATTTTTTTTTATTAATTTTATTTCTGTATGTGTATGAATGTACTGCCTGCATGCAAGTTTGTGCACCCGTGTCGTGCAATGCTGCGGAGGTCAGAAGAGGGTCTCGGATTCCCCTGGAACTGGAGTTCTCCTGGAATTGGATTTTCAGATGGTTCTTGGCTGCCATGTGGGTGCTGGGGATCGAACCCAGGTCCTCTGTAAGAGCGGTCGGCGCTCTTAATTGCTAGGCCATCTCTCCAGCCCCTGAGTTTGTATTCTAATAGGACCTATGAGTTGGCTTATTGCTGGAGTTTTTAGGCAGACTGGTCTGCTGCCTAGATCAGCAATGCAAGAGAACTTCAATTTCTTTACAATCTCATTAAAATCTGCTATTGTCTGCCCTTTAGAGTATAGTTTCATAGGTGTAAGGTGGTATCTCAAAAGTGGTTTTTTGATGACTAGAATAAACATCTTTTTATTTTTTAATAGTCTGCTTATTCATCCTCTTTGGAGAAATGTCTATTTAATCCTTTACCATTTTTAAATTATTTGTCTTTTCATTGGAGTTATAAGAAGTTTTTAATGTATTAATGATAAATCTTTATAAGTTCTATGATTTGCAAACATTTTTCCAACTTGTGATTTATCCTGATAGTGTCCTTTGAAAAACCATTTTTTTTAAGTTTTTGAACTCCAATATACCATTTCCTTTATTTATTTTTTGCTTCTTGTTAACAGCACAGATTTAGCTCATGTTCTTTAACTTCAGAGTGATGTTAAGGAAACACTTTTACTCTGTGCTGAGCACCATCTTGGTAAGCCAGACATGTTCAAAGGTGGCTTTTTGGACATTACATTGTGTTCCCCAAATGATATGCTGATGTGGTAGGCCCCTATTCCTGTCAATGTGACATTAGTTGGAAATAGGATCTCTATAGATGTACGTAATAAGGTTGAAATTGAGGCCTTTAGGACAGGTCCTAATCCAACATGACCACTGTTAACTATAAAAAAGAGAGAACACTGGACAGGAACACATACGAATACCATATGAACATAGACACAGAAAAAAAGTGGTCATATAGATGGACAGAGAATTAGACTTCCACTCCACACATCTAGGAAGATCTGGAGCTTCCAGAAGCTGGAGATGGCAAGGAAGGTCAAGTGAGTATGGATTGGGACTTCAGTAGCCACAAACTATAATATACATTTTTTCCTTTTAATTCATCATTTCAATTATTCTGCCATAGTAAGAGAAAGAAGACTAACACATATGTGTTTCCTTGATTGTCAAGCAGGGAAACACATCTTTCTTCCTAATCTTATCATACCTTTGTTCATTTCAATTAAGAGCTATATACTTATGTTCAAGCCTAATAAGAGTAGGCAAAACTTGGTTGGTATGGCTTAGCTGTAGAACGCTTGCCTAGTATGCTTAAGGGTCTGGATTTAATCAATAGCACAGAAGAAAAGAAAGAAAGAAAGAAAGAAAGAAAGAAAGAAAGAAAGAAAGAAAGAAAGAAAGAAAGAAAGAAAGAAAGAAAGAAAGGAGGNGAGGGAGGGGGAGGGGGAAGGGGGGGAGGGAGGGAGGGAGGGAGGGAGGGAGAGAGGAAGGAAAGAGAGAGAGAGAGGAAGGAAAGAGAAAAAGAATGGAAAGAGAGAGAGAGAAAGGGAGGGAAGGAAGGAAGGAAGGAAGGAGAAAGAAAAAGAAAAGAAAAAGAAAGTGGGGGAGAGAGAAAAAGAATGGAAAAAGAAAGAGAAAGGGAGGGAGGGAGGGAGGAGGGAAGGAAGGAAGGAAGGAGAAAGAAAAAGAGAGAGAAAAAGAAAGAAAAAGAAAGTGGGTAGGGAGAAGAAAAATGAGATAAGATAAGACACACGAAAAAACCCAGAAGTAAATAGTTATAGGGTAGTTGTCTTTCCTGAGACCTGTTTAGAAGGTACTATTGCTACTCTATTCCAGAGTTCTTGAATGAAGAGATGTTGCTGGGAACTCACCCGATATTACAAGTATAATGAATACTTGATCCAAACTGGGTGTCTGTGTCTACATGCACTATGCCATTTTGAGGATCTGAAGGAGTTGTACATGATTTACCTACGAGAAACAAACAGAATTTTGTAGCCACGTAAAGCAAACTGAACTTATCTTAATATATGAAGTCCTAACCTGACTATGACTTACTATGGAGAACATATGCAATTAAAATGATTGCACAGATTTTGGCACTTTGAGGGAACACACCAGAATGCCTTAGTATGAGTCCCCAGGAAAGCAGTACTTGTTAAAGAAACTCGTATCCAAGTTCTTTGTCATCTTTACACTGTGGCCCAGAAATATGTATACTTCATTTACTACTAAAATGTTATCCATAATACCATGTATTAAAATTCACAGGTCTTAAAGCCTGGGATTTTCTAATCTCTAGTTATTATATACACTTTTCTTGGCTTCTGAATCATTACTTATTTAGTCAGTTGGGGAAAATTGGACAGCCTTAGTGAGTAGAAATTTTCTCTCGTTCATGTCCCATTATGGTAATTTCTCATTAAATTTCACTTATAACTGAAAAGGCAGTAGTAATAAGATATGATACAAAGTAATAGGATATGATCTACAAGAATAACTCACATGTACTATACTTTGTACAGTATTAAGTCATACGCATCATAATTCTAAAATTTAGAATAATTGAAGCAGATTCTACAATACAAAGGGGCTTCCACTGCAGAGTTACTCACGTTTACAGATGTTTTCAGCACTTGTCCAGACCGAGTTTTCTTGGCAAATAATGTTGAACTGTTTCCTAAAATATCCAGGGCGACATTTATACTGCAAAGATGTCCCAACAGGAAACGAGGGCTGATGAATTTGACTTGTAGGCATGGCAGATGGAAATTGTGCCGGGGCTGTGCACTCGCCTACATATTGAGACAATAGGAATGACACGGTTAAGGGAGGAACCTCTAATCTCCCTTCCCTTTCTCTCCCAAGTATTTTATAGATGTGCTCAAAGAAGAAAAAGTACATTCTTATAATGGTAAACAGAAGGGCTCCTTTAATGGGTATCTTAGAAATGAGCTTTTAAGATTACTTTAGTTACCATTCTTCCAATTAATGTCTCTACTTAAAAAAAAAAAAAAGCTGCTGCTACTTTGATCAATGTGTATGCAGCTTAATTAACATATAACATTAATATAACGTAACTCAAGTAAATAAACTGTCTTTCACTGAAGGTGAAACTCCTACTCATACTTTGAAATTCCAGTGAATTAGACAGCACCTGTGCTTGGGCTTTGCCCATCTCATTCCCACTCATCACTCTCATTGTAACATTTTCTCATACACTGAACCAGCTGGATCACTCTTAACAGTCCAGATTTACTGGCCCAAGAGCCTCCTCTCTGGGCCTCAGAATCTAGTTAAAAAAATATACTATTTTTCATTTTATGGTTATGTCTGTCTACAAGACATAAACATATTATTTTATTTCATATGTTCCATTTTTTATGCATCATGCATGTGTGTATCTATGCTTTTGCATATGTGTGGATATGCATCTGTGGAAGTCCACATACATGTACGTGCATGCTTATGGAAGCTTGAGGGTGATATGAATAATCATCTTCCATTGCTTGTCCAACTTATTCACTGAGGCAGGGTCTCTCAATTGAACTCAGAACTTATTTCTATGGCTACTGTTCCTAGCCAAATTACCCTGACTCCAACTTCAAAGGCTAGAATTACTGGTGAGCTGCCATGCATGCCTGGGATTACACAGGATTCTGGGTATCTGAACTCCAATCCTCATGCTTGGATGGCCAGTGCTTTAAACTCTGAGCCATCTCTATAGCCCTATATAAATAATTTAAATTGTAAATATCAATATTTATTTAAAGACAATATTGTCATAATGCCCACATTTGCCAAGCTAGCTTTACACTGGTGTGTTTTCGTGTGGACTTTTCTATATTTAAAAAAATAAGACGGGCGTGGTGGTGCATGCCTTTAATTATAGCACTTGGGAGGCAGAGGCAGGTGGATCTTTGTGAGTTCAAGACCAGCCTGGTCTACATAGCGAGTTCCAGGACAGCCAGAGCTACAGGGAGACCCTGTCTCAAAAAGACATATATATTAAATACATGAGACCCTGTCTCAAAAAGACATATATATTAAATACATGCAAGCAAAACACTATATATATATATTTAAATTTCATGTGTGAGTGCTTTGCTTGCATGTATTTAAGTGTATCTGTGTTGTACACTGCCTGTGGAGGTCAGAAGAGCTAAATTGGATCCCCTGGAACTGAGCTACAGACGGTTGTTAGCCTCCATGGGTGCTGGCAACTGAACCCAGCTCCTCTGTGAGAGCAGCCAGTCTCTTAACTGCTGAGCCATTTCTCCCACCCTGTTTTCCATACTTATTTATTAATTTGCCTTGTCTCCAAAGATGTGTACTGTCCACTTTGCCTGCACTACAACACAGAAGTTTCCACACTTAGGTTCTCAGTAATTCTTATTTTATGTTGAACTTTAGAGTATACATAGCATCAAAGTAACATAGGGTTCTCAGTAATTCTTAATGACATTTTTAGTCTGAAATATATAACAGCTCCATTTACTAAATAAGCATGTAAATACAACGTAAATCTCCTGTCTATCACAATTACTTGAGATGCTAGGCTTGCAAAATCTCAATCCTTGGAATCACAGTGGAAACTGTCATTTAATTTCCTGTTCCACATTAATTCTCATGTGGTACTCCTTTCTTTGTCATAGCAACTGCAAAAAATTCCAATATTACAGAAGCCAGAAGCTGCTGTGAGCTAGGAACTTAGAGCTCATACAGTTTGAAAGATGTGAAAAACTGCTGTTTTCACTAAAAAATTTAAAATCTTCCAAAGTGTTTCTGACTTTGCAGAGGCCCCCAGGCTCCCTTTGTCAATAGTTTTAGACATTTCACTATATGACAATTTTTGTGTTTAAATTGTAATTGACTTAATATTTAATAAAATTATTGCTATTTTTTGGATTAAATCTACCATCTTACTGTTGCCTTATTTTGTCTTATTTTTTGTGCTCCATGTTCTTTTTGCTTTAACAAGTACACTTGTCATTTATTTTTATGGTTACACTTTTTTCTTTCAAAACATATAAACAAACATCTATTATAATTTCCCCAATAAGAACCATAGATAATGCCAGAACCATAGAAAATACCAGCTCTATCTACTTCCCATCATTATGTGTTTAAGTTCAGCATGTGTTTTAAACCACCCACAAGTCTGAATTCCAGTTACTGGCTACTAGCCTGCATGTTAAAGGCCTCCGTCATGAGGCTCCAAGTAAATGTCTCCCTAGAAAGGCATGGTAGGCCAAATGCTATGGTTTGCATGTGAACCAGACAACTCAGTGGCTCATGTGTTTGAACATTCCACACTAAGCTGCCAGGGCTGTCTGGGGAGGTGATAGAACCTTTGGGACATAGGACTTACTGGCAGCTGTGAGTGCCTTGCCAGATTTTCCCAATGACCTTAGCAGTTATGTTGAATACTGAAGGTCAAGGCTGTTAACTGACTTGTTAGGTTAGAGGTTTTCAGTTAGTAAATAGCAGAGACTGGCAATGTTTAAGCAACTTCCATGAGTGTGCTTTGTAGGTGGAGCTTTCCACCATATTTTAAATCCCAAAGTGCTGTGAGCAGTAGAGGATTCTAGTAGCATTCTCTTCATTCCAACATTGGTGACTAAATTGCTCCATGGTTTGAGTCTGTGTCACATTTGCAGGCTATTGTGATAACCTCAGTAAATTTCCTTTTACAGTCAGTAATGTCTGGGATTTTTTTTTTTTTAATGGCCAAACTGTAGTAACACTTCAGTAAGAGGATGGCAGAGCCACAAAAATCCCTAAGCATTGACAACAGGTTGCTTAATGAATAAAATTTAGTTTTATCACATATCTCCATCTGACTCTTTGATGCCTGGGGAGATCACAACTTTTTTACAGAATTCAAAAAACAAAACCTTTTCCTCTGCCCTCTTAGAAGAGGAACAAATGAACGCAAACAGTCTCATGAAAAGCATAAACCCTGAGTTGATAAGAAGCTGGATAAATACACTCAAGACTGTCATCTCTGGGCTGGAGAGATGGTGCAGTGGTTGAGAGCACTGGCTGGTCTTGCAGAGAACCCAGGTTTGATTCTCAGCACCCACATGGCATCGAATAACCCTCAGTAACTCCAGCCCCAGGGGAATCCAATTTCCTCTTCTGACCTCTGCAGGCATTGCACAACATGAGTGTATTTAAATACATGCAGGCAATACACTCATACACACAAAAATAAAAATAATAAAATATTTATTAAAAAAAGACTGTCATCTCAATTGACATGCTGCCAATAAGTCAACCAGAAACTTCTGGGAACTTCAACGGAGTTCTTCTGGGAACGGAGAAACTTCTGGGAAAATCTCTAAGGACTTTTTAATTTAAGAGGAAATAAGGGAAGATGAGACCTTAGAATTTCTGTAGTAGGTAAAATAACCTCTTTATTTGGGGATAAATCTACTGTTAAAGTGTCATATATAAACTCTACTGACCTTTCTACCTGCAACTATTTTTTCATTGTGCCCTGGCCTCCGTTGCTCTTCTAGTCTTAAGTGCTTTAGTCGGAAGTGGATCAAGTGCAAACTCAAGTCAGAGTTGATGATGATGGTGATTTGGGATGTGGGATAAAGTACACAGTTTTCAAGTGATAACTTTTCCCTAGGCCTGTTTATGTACAGGCCTTTGAGGGCAAATACATAGGCAATGGTTCTGGGATACAAATCAATTAAGAAGAAGGCCTTGGGTCACACACTTGAGGAGTTTTATGTCATTTAAGCAGCAACACCAAGAAAGAGACTTCAGTACCTCCATTTTACAGATGAGCAAACAGTCAGGCTTATTAACTTTCCTCAGTTAAAATCTAGGACCAGAACTAGACTTCCTCAGACTTCTGCTAACCCCCGCCCTTCCTTTTCTGCACTCACGACTTCCAGTGACTACTATCAGCACCACTTCCGCTGACCCCCGCCCTTCCTTCTCACACTAATTTCAGTGACTACCATCAGCCAGCAGGCATTCAATGACGCAGCTAGTCCAGACCTGAATACACCAGGCTGGGATTTCCGGCAGGCTAGCGACCAAGAGCTTTCTGGCCGGCCGGAGAGCTCCGCACTCACCCAGGACCAAGGACTGGCTGGTTACCCACAGGCACCACGACCCGAGGCGTGCTCTGCGGCGCCAAGCCCACTTACAGCGCTTCTAGGACGCCAAGCGCCGTGCGGCCCCGTCTCCGGCGCGCCCCTGCTCCCGGCGCCCACAATCGCCCCCCTCTCTCACTCTCGCCCACCCTCTATCACCTTCTCCCACCCTCTCTCCGCCCTCTCCTATCCTCTCCCCACCCTCTCCCGCAACTCACCCCAAGTCCCTGGAAGGAGCAGCAAAAGGACACTGAGCAGAATAACTCCGAGGTGGAGGGCGACCGCCTGGCCCTGGGACCCCGCAGGCTCAGCGCTCCATGGAAAAGGGCCTCCCCTCAGAAAAGGGGCCCCCATTCTCCCAGCAGCAGTCTCTGGGAAAGTCGAAGGTAGAGCACGGAGTGAGCAGCTGCTCTCTGGGTGGGGAAAATGGCGCTAGTTTCCGGAAAAAAAGCCTTTGACCACAGGTTCCCCTTATGGGGCGGTGTCCTGTTTACTCCTCCAGCCAGGCTGCTATCTATTGAGCTTCTCTTAGGAGATCCCCTGGGGAGCCCAGGTGCTGGCTGGGAGCCTAACGCGTCAGCTCCTGGATGTTTTCTTTTTAAAAGCAACTGCAAAAGGCAAGGCATTGTGGGAGCTCACTTTGCATACGATCCTGCTTCACTCCCTTTTTTCAAAACTCCTAGAGGATGGGAGCAGCTCAAATCAGCTCACTGTTTAAAGAACAGTTGCAGGCCCTGTGTAGTGTACAGGGAATAGGAACTGATCTTATGGTGAATTCGGATGTGGCATGCCACTGAAAGATTTTTTTTAAAGGGACTCAGTTAATCAGCTTTACATTTTATAAATATAATCATGTGCATTCTAGAGCCTAGATTAGCATAGCTCTTATTGCTTTTGTGAGTCCAGTTAGAAGACCTTGACATCATTCAAGTGAGATTTGATGGCAGATGAACAATAACAGGATTCTGGAAATGGAACAAACAAGGGTTTGCACTTGATTTTACTTAGTTTCTTTCTTAAAATAGATGGTTAAAAAAGAAGACAAAGGAATCAAGAAGTAGCCCCAAGATTAGAAATGGTGATATGGTGATGCTGCATATATATATATATATATATAGAGAGAGAGAGAGAGAGAGAGAGAGAGAGAGAGAGAGAGAGAGAGATGAAGACCACGTCTAGAGAAAGAGTAAGAGTTCAAAAAGAAGGGGCTGAGAGATGGCTCAGCTGTTAAAAGCACTGGCTGCACTTGCAAAAGACCCAGGTTCAGTTCCCATCACCCACATGACAACTAATAATTGTCAGTAACTCCAGTCCCAGAGGGGGGGGGGGTCTGATGACTTCTGGCTTCTGTATGTACGCATGTGATGCATTTACACATACATGAAGGGAAAACGTAATATAGATAAAAGTAATAGATATTTATTTGTATAGAATTCATAGATGAAAGAAATGGAAGGTGTAGACAAAGATCTCCACATCCTGGTAAAAAGGACTTTGCTGGTGAAATTAAATAAAAAATATTGAGGTAGGGAGGCAATCCTAACTGTTCAGGTGGGCTTCATAATTCCAGGGATCCTTTTAAGAAGAACACACTAGATCAGGAAGGGAGGATGAGGACAGCAGAATTGCTACCTACAGAGAGGAGATGCCAGCAGCCTCCAAAGGTGGAAGAAGCAAGAAACAGATTCTCCTCTGGAGCTTTGATAAAGAACCAGACTGTATTAGTCACTTTTCTGTTGCTGTGATACAAACATCAGTTCTAAGGGAACTTTTCAAAGGAAGAGTTTATTTGAGCTGACCATTCCAGGGGAATTGGAGTCCATCGTGGCTGGGAGACATGGTGGCAGCAGGGGCCCAAGTAGGAGCAGAAAGTTCACGTCTTCAAGCAGGCACAGGAAGCAGAATGCAACTGGTTATTGGCAAGGCTTTAAGAATGATCCAAGTCAGCCCCCAGGGATGTGCTTCCTCCAGCATGGCCACACCTTCTAAAGCGTCTCACAACAGTGCCACCAAGTAGGGACAAAACGTCCAAATACTTGGAGCCTATGGGGGACATTCTCATTCAAACCACCTCATTCACTCCCTGGCCCCCCTTAGGCTGATGACCATATAAAATGCAACATGCATTTAGTCCAACCTTAAAAGTCCCCATAGTCTTTACCAATCTCAATACTATTGAAAAGTCTACAGTCCAAAGTCTCCTCTGAGACTCTGGGCACTCTCTTAACTATAAGCCCCTATAAAAGCAAAACATAAATTTTGTTCTCAACAGACAGTGGAACTGAATACACATTACCATTCCAAAAGGGAGGAATAGAGACACAGTGAGGAAATACTTGACCAAAACAAGACCAAAAACCATCAGTGCAAACACCAAATCCAGTAGCTCCATGTGGGATTTCTAGGACTTTATTTCCAAAGGGCTTAGATGGCTCAGCTCTTCCAGCTTTGTGTGCATAATTAGCATATGAAATTTGTGTGAATTAGAGGTAGTTGGGATTAAACTAACAGTAAATAATGGGTAATGGACTCTAACCATAAGAAAACTTAGCTCCTGGCTGGAGAGATGGCTTAGTGGTTAAGATAAGCACTCAGCACTCAGCCAACCACAAAGGGGCAAAACCCAAACTTTCACAGCTGATTAGGTGGGCAGAGAAGGTCCAGAAGCTGGACCCTGCCTGCCCAGGATGTGGGCATAAACTCAGATAGCAGATAGCCACCTGAAAATGGATGTGGCTCTGGGTAAGACTCCCAGATAACCACCTAGGACCAAGTTCACTCTAGCCATCTAGCTACCAGCTACTTAAGCTGGGAAGTGCAGAATGACTTTGCTCTCATTCCCCTCAAATTTCTCGACTCACACTCCATCTGCAGGGAACTCCCCCTTGTAAGACATGTGAACTGCAGCTGAGAACACCAAGACATGTGGCTCCCCTCATACCTGTTAACCTGAAGTGCACACTGACCCTGCTGGTCACTGACACTACCCATAGGCAGTACCTAGAAATCCCTTCAAGCCAATCAACAGGCTTCTTGGAGGTCCCTAGCAAGGAGGACATCCATAGCTTCCAAAAAACTAAGAGACACCATAGGCCTTGGGGGAACTAGGCCAAGAGCCAGGACAGGAATAGGATTTTAGAACTATAGAATAAACCTGCATGGGAATGAATAAAATTAGATTGGGTTATATTTGTGTACTGGATTTCTTTGGATTACTCCATGCTAGTCCCATACACCTCTTTCTTGGGCTGGCACCACTCCCTGGATGCAGTTCTCCGTGGCAGAAATCTCACAGCTCTGGCATCTCAAATATCTTCTTAGGGTCCCCACTGCCAACCAGGCTTTGCCTTCACAGCTTCACATAATGGCCTATGGGAGCCTCTTGGCCTATGAGGGCCTTCTTTAAGCAGGGACTCCCCTGCTGCACTCTGCCTGGCTTCAGTGGCGCTCTGAAACTTTGGAGGAAGAACCAACAACTCTTCCATTCTTGTGTCTTTCATACCTCTAAAGCCAGCACGTGAATGACATTGCCAAGTTTGGCTGCAGGTTTGGGCTGGATTCCAGCCTGCTTTATCCACATTGTAGCTTTTTTTCTGTTTTGGATTTCTTGGAGTAGAAAATCTTTGCAACATTTTCCTTTCACAAGTTAGAGGCTTAGCCTGGTGTGGTCTTGCCTCTAGGTACTCTTTCCGTTATTTACTTGTAAATCTCTAGGCCTCAGCTTCCTTTCAGTCTCTTAAACTGGGAGCCATTCTCAGTCCTGGAATGGACTTCTCCTCTCAGATTACCTCAGCCTTCCTAAAAAATGCTATGTTCCCACCACTGGAGACTGGCAAGAGTTTTCTGCCCAGTCCCACTTGCTGTTTATGTTTCTTTTCATGCCAAGAAATTTGAAACCCACTTTGGGCCAGAAGATTTTTCACAGGAAGAACCATAGGGTCTGCCTGCCTGCCTTGGTTTTATTTCTTGCCTGCTTCTTGGTGTGTGTTGAACTAGGATGTGGAAGGAGTCAGGGTGATATCCTTTCGGCTTGGTTTGGAATGTGTTGCAAACACCAAGCTTTTCAAGATGGCCCTTCTCAAGATTCTTATATTTCTTTGTGGACTGATTCCTCCTCCTCTTCCTCCTCCTCCTCCTCCTCCTCCTCCTCCTCCTCCTTCTTCTTCTTCTTCTTCTTCTTCTTCTTCTTCTTCCTTAGTCTTTTTGAGACAGTCTCCCTTTAGTCCCAGCTGGCCTGGAGCTCACCGTGTAGACCAGGCTGGCCTTGAACTCAGAGATCTACCTGCCTCTGCCTCAGGAGTACTGGAATTAAATGTATGCAGCCACCACTCCTGGAGGACTGATTCTTTTTTATGAAACACATGGTTCAAATGGCAAAGATAGGGAGGCCCTCCCCTACCTTCCTTGCTGAGGAACCTATATTGCCTCTGACTTGGGAGCTAGCAAAAGTTCCCAGGGAGGAGGTGAAGCTATGGCCTCAAGCATATCATCTGCAATACATGCTGAAGTTGTACCAGTGTTCTGCTGACCTGGATGGGCACCTCAGGAAGAATCACGCAATCAGGGATCCCGTGATGAGGCTAGTAAACCCCTGGCCAAAGCAGTACTGAGGTTCCTGGCATGTCCAACCTTGGACTTTCCTCTAGCATCACACCAGATATCATACCAACTAATCAGAGCCACTGTTTACTGATACCATCTTTACCTAGTTCATCAGCATCTCTCCTGTCATGTGGAGCCCTGGATCCCAAAATGTTCAACTAACTACTTTCCATCTTCAGAAACAGGTTGCTCAAAGAGCCTTCTCTCATGTTGAAAGCCTGCACAGAGATGGATATTACACACTGTGTTCAGCAGAGGCTCTGGAATCACAAGGGATGCAGAATCCTATGCCTCTGTTTCCTGTGTCAGCAGCCAAAAGGCAATGAGTTTCCTGAATCTCTGTGGCAAAGCATTCCATCCTTGGACATTGCCTTTTTGCTCCTCTATTTCAGTGACACTCACAAGAGGGTTCAAAGGGTAAAACTTCCAAGACACCAAGAGAAGTTCATTGAAAGGGAATCTCTTCTCTTGCAGTGTACCCAGCAAGCATTTGGCCTTGTGTCTGATGTTCCTTGTCCTTCTCAGAGATATGATGGGTCTGTAAATAACCAATGTTCCCTCCACCCTTACAAAGTCAGGTTCCATCACCCAGGCTGGGATCACTGGATCATTGCTCCCCAGATATAGACTGCAAACCACTGTAAAGGAGTCTGTACTTGGGTGCTACTGTGTGTCTTAATTCGCCCAACCATGCCATAATTCAGAGCCTTGTCAATGAATTAGTGAATCACAGTGTACCTCAGCCCTCCTGTGTCCCTTGTAAGTTTCTTCCTGTGAGTATACTTCTGATTGAGGCAAATGTGAGTATCTTGTACAAGGAGTATGGAGGGTATGATTGCCTAGTCTTGCACATGTAGGTAACCATGAAGTTACAGCATCTTAGTTTTCCCAAAAAAATTGCAGAAAGCTTTAAAATAAAGCAATATTAGTGTTAAAGCTGCCAGTGATCTTCTATCAAATCTACAGTGTCTATTCCTTCTTTTTGTAAACTGCAAATATTGTGTTTATGCTTAAAACATAAGAACACTTTAATAAATTAACAAAATTCTAAGATCACAACATCTTAATATTAAGACAGCACTCAGTACTAGTGAAATGCTTTCAGTACTGTGCCTGTTAAAGAAGCCCAGTATGTCTTTGGACCTGCCTAACTGTTGACTAGTTTTATCACCATTCTGAGTGATATAGGACTGATTAAGCAGTGGGCACATCTGTTGCTAACTGTTAATTCATAAGTTTCTTTCAATTTATCATAAATTAACTCGGTTAATTACTCCTTTCTCTACAGTTGATTCCCCCTGCACAGAACATCTTGCAAATCTATACTTAAAGAAATTTTATTTTTCAATTTCCGGAGCTATTCCTTAAAAGTCCTTTGGTTCATATATCTATTTAGAAATCAGTTCAGGCATTACTCTTCAGGACTCTCGTGACGACCCATTCTGAACTAGGTATCTTTTCTCCCTCTACATAGGACTATGTGCTTACACTGTGGTATGAATGTCTTCACTGAAAAGAGTGACAAGAATGAAAGGAGTCATTTGAAGGGTTTTACCTGTATCATAATTGTGTTCTGAATGACTAGAGCTGAGAAGTCAAAAAGTCTTTTAAAGGAAAGCAAAAACATGACATTGACATTTTGTCATACTGAATACCTCAATATTCACATATCTGTTTACATGTTTTCCTTGAAAATAAATGTAAACATGTGTACTTTGTATATAAAGTTGGGTGATTTCAAAATTATACAAATTATAAAGAGTATTTTAAAAATCTCTAGGCCTGTTCTTAGTCATTTTAATCTCCTTATCAAAGGGACCCTCTCCTTCAGCATAGATAGAAAGCCCTTGGCTTTAACATTAATCTTCCTGGTGTAATTTTTTTGATTCAGACTGTCCATTCTGCATTTCTTTCTGCCTTATTTGTTCTTTTTCACTGTAGATTTGTTAAAAAATATACACACTATGAGGTTGAAAATCCTCACTCTGCATGGAAACAGAGAAAAGACTAAGTTTCCCTAAGGCAGAAATCTGGAGGGACCTATTTAAAACAAAGATGTTCACATGCCCTCAACTTTTGACATTATGGAGGACCATGAAGAAAGGAGCAGTGGAGAAGATAGATATGAACCAGCCAGGAGCTAAGCCAATCAAGGACCAGGGGGGGAAAAAAAAAAAAACAGATGCTAAGAAATGAGCACAGAACAGGGTAGAAATGAATTAATTAATAGAAGATGCTGACCAGACCCAGGCGTCTGTCAATGGATGAATGCTTACAGTTGGCAATGACTCCTAATGGGCCATGTGCTAAAGGCTAAGTCGTCAGCCTGTGGAGCTATTGGAGGAATTAGAACTTTGGGTGGGGTACAAGTAGGAGGAAGTTGGATCTCTGGGGGAGTGTTTTATGAAGTGGATATTTAGAGCCCCCTCCTGGACCAGCCACCATGAAGAGAACTGGCCTCCTCCACCACACAGTGCTGCCATGATGTACTGTATCACTGCAAGCCCAACACAATAGGGCCAAGTGTCTATGAACAGAAACCTTTGAAGCCACTCTTCCATCTTAGTTGTTTATCTTAGGTATTTTATTAGAGTTGACAGAAATCAGACTAACATAATATGCAATGGAATATTGGCCTCAGAAAGGAAGGGAATCCTCTCACATGCAACAATGTTAATGGTTCTTGAGGTCACCATATTAAGGTGAAATAAACCATCACAAAAAGAAAAATGTCATAGGCTTCCAGATATGAGGAAGCTAAAGGAGTCAGATTCATGGAAAGTAGAATGGTTGTTGCCAGGGCCTGGAAACGTGGAAGATGATCTGTTGTTTAATGCATATAAAGTTTCTGTTTTACAAGATAAAAAGGCCCTTGAGATTGGTTGCACAATATTGTGACTATATACAGGCCTACTGAACTGTACATTTAAAGAACATAACATTTTTTTAAAAATTTAAAAAAAATTTAATTTTATTTATTTTTGTGTGTGTATGAGTGTACTGTCTGCATGCAGGTTTGTGCACCCATGTCATGCAATGCCGCGGAGGTCAGAAGAGGGTCTCGGATTCCCCTGGAACTGGAGCTCTCCTGAATTGGAGTTACAGATGGTTCTTAGCTGCCATGTGGGTGCTGGGGATCGAACCCGGGTCCTCTGCAAGAGCAGTCAGTGCTCTTAACCACCAGGCTATCTCTCCAGCACCAAGAACATAACATTTTTTAAGATGGCAAATTCCATGTGATTTTTTTGAATCCATAATTGTAAAAACAACACCTTCCTCAAAGATGCTTAATAGCACACTTCTCCTCTGACAAGATGAGACAGAAACTGGGTACCAGTGCAAAGGATGTTTTGTTGTTGCTATTATTTTCCTGCATAGCTTAAAGCCAAATCTAAGATGTTGTATAAAAATTTAAGAGGCTGGGTGGACTGGAGAAAGGTGTCGGCTGGATGATATGTAAGACTTGGGAGGGGGCGGGATGAGAGAACTGATTTTGTGGATTGAAAGATCAGCTAAAATGACCAATGGTGGGATCCAGACTATATAACTTAAAATTATTAATTGTAGCCAGGTACAGGCCTTTAATCCCAGTACTGAAAAGTCAGAAGCAGGTGGATTATGGTGAGTTTGAGGTCAGACTGGTCTATATAGTGAGTTCCAGGCCAGCAAGGGATACATAGTGAAACCCTGTCTCAAAACAGAAGAACTATGAGCTCTAAAGACCCAAGAATTATATCTGTTATTTAGGAGTTCACTGATACCATAAAGACAAAATCACCTAATTTAAAATAATACACTTTAAAGCCGGGCGTGATGGCGCATGCCTTTAATCTTAGCACTTGGGAGGCAGAGGCAGGCAGATCTTTGTGAGTTCAAGGCCAGCCTGGTCTACAGAGTGAGTTCCAGGACAGCTGGGGCTATAGGGAGACCCTGTCTCAAAAAGACCAAAAAAATAAAAAAAATAAATTAAAAACTAAAACTAAAAATAAAAAATACAGTTTATTTAAATTGTTAATATACATATTACTAAATAGCATTTTACAAGTACCTGAAGCTTATGATATACAATCATTAGATTAAAACTAAACCCTGGGACTGGAGAGATGGCCTAGCGGTTAAGAGCGCCGACCGCTCTTGCAGAGGACCCGGGTTCGATCCCCAGCACCCACATGGCGGCCGAGAACCGTCTGAAACTCCAATTCCAGGAGAACTCCAGTTCCAGGGGAATCCGACGCCCTCTTCTGAGCTCCGCGGCATTGCACGACACGGGTGCACAGACCTGCATGCAGACAGTACATTCATACACATACAGAAATAAATAAAATAAAATAAAATAAAATTAAATTAAAAAAAAACTAAACCCTGATAGTTCCAAAATTTTGTGAAAATTGCAATTATGGATTGATTGTGGAAAGGCAAAGAATGTACAATATTTTTAACAAAACTTCACAATAAATGGGTATGCTTAGCAAAATCAGGAAAGGTCACTATCAGTAAAATAAAGTCAGTGTTCCTAGCTAGGTGTGTTCATCACAAGCCACAGGAAAATCTTCAGATTCCAAGGTATCCAACCTTTTGGCTTCTGTTGGGTACACGGTTATTGGCCAAGTTCACAGTACAGAACTGTACAACAAATTACAGAATAAAATCAGGAAAAGGAATCACATAATGTTCTTAATTAGATAATTTCTGTTTAGGTAGCAACATAAATAGTTTCAGTATAGCTCAAGTTTAAATAACAAGACCAGAACATCAACATTATTGATACTTGCCAATTACAAACATTAAAAAGCCTCTTATATGGCATCACTCTATTAGGAACTGCTTCAGATAAGATGATCTGGAACACATAACTATGTTTTATGTTGATAAACACCAATAACATAGAAGCTATGCCTAGTCAACAAATACTTACGTAACAGCTTAATTTTGGGTCTCCTGCTTTGGATAGTGGGAACCTCTGGCACAGTGTCCCCTGTTCTCCTCTGCTCTTTTTCTACAGCTCCCCAGGGGCAAGTAACATTTTCCTGTTTAAGTGCCACTGTACCTTCTCTGGACTTTGCCTATGATGCTTGTTCTTATACTATGTAACTCATTAAGTCTTATTTGTCCTACTGAAGTAAATTTTAAAAGGACAGAGGCTAAGATCTCTTCAAATATTTAGAAAGTAGTTTGAAGTTACAGGTGAACCTGATTTTGACTTTAGTCAGGAAGGTATTTTAGCTTTAATTTTCATCTGAAATATTGCTTCACTTTGCTCTAATCTGGGAATAATAGCTATCATCCAAAGTAGTAGGGAAGTGTGAGTGAGAGAAGGCAGCAAAGACCCTCAGGGAATAAACCTTCCAGCATTCACTTCTGCTTTTTCCGGGGACCTCACATGGAGCATTCACAATGCTTGCTGTCCTTCCTGTACTTTCCATTATTCAGTCTTCTACTTCCAGCTCACTATTCAATGTTTTCTCCTTTCTCTTAATTTCTAGCATTTTCTCCAATCTCATTTGCCGATTTGCTTTCTATTCACTGGGAGCAATGCCATAAATGAGAACGTGGAATATGCATTCACTATCACACTACTTCTTCCATTGTGCAGGCTTTAGTGTGCTCTGCCTTTCCTTATATGACAAAAACTTTACTCCTGTCTGAGAAACTCCTCCAGTAAGATTCTCCTCCAACAATGCTTTCCTCTCTTTCCCTTCCTATTAGCTCTTTCCCATCAGCTTATAGGAGCTGCAGCTTAGTGCTACTTACTCATTCTTCAAAAATCTTTGCCTTAGAATCCAGGAAACTAGAAAGGGACCACTGATGGGGAAGGGGGAAAGATCTGAAAGGAGGGATACTAGTAGAGCACAGGTGATATGAACGACAAAAGGTAAGTAAAGGGGAGGGAATATTAGGTGGAGAAGGGGATGGCAGTGTAGGATGGAGGATAGTGTTGGGAGAGACCTAACTGGCATTAATGATGTTTGAAAAAGCCACACAGAAATCTACTCTTTCACATATATATGAAGCTTATAAAATAGTATTCATAATCATAATGAATTTATTTAAATGAGTTTAATTTGAGTACCTTATACAAGGGATAATGCTCTTCCCAGAAACCATAGACTATCATATAAAAGGCCAGGTGTGGGATACCTCCCTTCAAGTTGTTTGGAGATCTCCAAAACAAGATAGGCAGAACGATAGTAAGACCCTGTTGCTGAGGACACCATGCACTTTGGTCTTAGGACATGGAGAAATCAAGTTGTATTGAGCAGGATGCTTCCTCCCTGCTAGCTAGCTTTCATAGTATGATAAGGTGCTATGTAGGTTGCTTGGGGCCAAAAAGGAATCAACAGCCTTACCCAGCTGTGAACCCTGTGAAAGTGATAGTAACTGGTATGGCAAGATATACCAACTGGTGCAGTAGTAGCATGAATACTTTGGGAGTAACCAACTGTTTTCTGCTTGGATTTAAGGCTCTACATGAGAAAATGCATGTTTGATACTGTAAATCTGGCCAAGAGCCCATGGTTGGGGAGTTTGCAGACCCCAGGGGTAAACCAATTACTAGTATTATACTAAATTCATATAGTATCAAACTGTCTTCTAAATTCATATCTCTATGCACTCAGGTTAGTGCAGCTCTCAGACCTCATCAGAGAAGTTTCTTTGTGCAGCAAATGGTAGTGAATACAGAAATTCACAACTGTTTAAAGTACAGAGAATAAGTATAAGTTAAGTGTGTGCCCACAAATGAGGCATCTATATAAACTCAGAGACTGTCACAGAAGAGAGGACAGAAAGATCGTGAGAACCCAAGGTTGTAGAAGGCCAGAGGGAAACAATGTCTTCTAAACATGACAGAACCACTGCACCCATGAACTCCCAGTAGCTGTGGTTGCCTGCATAAAACCTGCATAAGTTCAAGTCAGTCAACACTCTATCATCCAGTAGGTAAGGGCTTATGAGCTCCTACCATTAGCTGAGGAGCTATGGACAGTTGGTATCTTCTGGGAGACGGAGTGTCAGTTTTCTTTAAGGATATGGCTCCTGGTATGCCAACCACACTCAGTGGATGGCCCCATATCTATGGGAATATGGGCAACACAATATAGACAGACTCAGTAGTTTATTAAAAAAATAAGTCTTCTGCTACACCTGAATCTTGTCGGTTGCTGCCAACGTTTTCTTCTATCACCTTCAGAGTTTTGGGTTTAAAGTTGAGGTCTAAATCAGACAGCAGCTGCACAGGAAGTGAGTTCCACAATTGACAAGTGGGAACTCATTAAACTCAAAAGCATCTGTACAGTGAAAGAAAAAATCAGGGAAGTGAAGAGAAAACCCACAGATTGGGAGGAAACTTTCACTAGTGGTACATCTGACAGAACATTAACTTCCAGAATATATAAACTACACACACAAAAAAGAAGAAATCAAATGACTCACTCAAAAAATGGAGTAAAGAGCTTAGCACAGACTTCACAAATGAGGAAATAAAGATGGCTGAGAAACATCTCAGAAAATGTTCAACATCACTATTAAGGAATTGCAAATTAAAACCACTTTAAGATATCATCTCACTCCTTTAAGACTGGCTAGGATCAAGACAACAAATGATACCAAATGCTGGAGAGGTTGTGGGGAAAGGGAAACACTCATCCACTGCTGGTGGGAATGTAAATTTGTACAACCACTATGGAAAGTAGTATGGAGAAACCTGAAAAGACTCAAAATGAGCTTACCACCTGACCCAGCCATACCACTCCTGGGTATATACCCACAAGACTCATCCTACTGCAGAGATACATGCACAGCCACGTTCATTGCAACTCTCTTCACAATAGCGAAGGGCTGGAACCAACCCAAATGCCCCTCAACCAATGAGTGGATAGAGAAAATGTGGTTCATCTACACAATGGAGTTCTATGCAGCAGTAAAGAAAGATGGCATCAGGAACTTTGCAGGTAAATGGATGGAGTTAGAAGATATTATGCTAAGTGAAGTAACCTAGTCCCAGAAAAGCAACAATGAATGGTATCCCTCATTTGTGGATGCTAGCACCCAGCACTGAGTTGTAAGGCAAACTGAGCAACATCAATGTTGTATACCACTTTCCCTGAAAGCAACTGTGTTCTTACAATGTAAATCACTTAACAGGCTCTAGAATTAACCCGCCACTTATTTTTATACTTTATAATCTTGGTATATGGATGGAGGATATGTAGGTATATTTTAAAATAATATAAATTTAAAAAGAAAAAATGTGAATCCTGAACTATGATATGGAAATGGCAGTTTGTGTACAGATGATATAAGTTTAATATAGATGTGATGAATATATATATATTCATATATATATGTATATATATGAATATATATATACATTATATATATATATTCATCACATATATATATCTGTTGAAGCAATACAGATTGGAGGGAACTACAACAGCAGAGGAATTGGGACAGGGAACAGAATGAAACAGTATAGTTCTCCCAAGAACAACAATCCTCTGCATTAAAAAACTTTGAAAAGAATCAGAAAAAGATACAGGGCAGGAATGGCAGGGTGCATGAACTCAGGTGGGGTGGGGGGAATTGAAGGGGAGATGAGTCTATATTGGAATGAGAAACATGTATAAAATGAACAAAACTTCAATAAAAATGTTAAAAAAGTAATAAAAAATAAAATGAAATGCGGGAACATCACTGAGAGGTGTTAGGAAAGGAGGAGAGTGGATCTCAGGGGAGATAGGAGGATGATGGGGTGAATATGATCAAAAGACATCGTATGAAATTCTCAAATTAATAAAAATATAATACTTAAATTTTTTCCCTTGACTCCTTGTTACTCTTGCTATGACTGTTTATGACTGGTTCATTTTATAGAAAAACTTCTGCAGATAGCATCACTATCTATGGTTGGTTCTTCTATTTCTTTCCTTTCATTTATTCTTTTTTTAAATTTTTGTATGTGTTTGAATGTGCTGTCTGCATGCAGGTTTGTGCACCCATGTAGTGCAATGCTGTGGAGGTCAGAAGAGGGTGTCGGATCCCCCTGGAACTGGAGTTCTCCTGGAATTGGAGTTTCAGATGGTTCTTGGCTGCCATGTGGGTGCTGGGGATCGAACCTGGGTCCTCTGTAAGAGTGGTTGGCGTTTTTAACCGCTAGGCCATCTCTCCAGCCCTCATTTATTGTTAAGCTCATTATAGCTTCTTCTAATTTATTTCTGCTACAACCATTCTTGTCAATTTCACTAACAAGTTTTGTGCTGATAAACCAATGCCAATCATCAGTTTTCCTTGCTCATCTTTTTTGAACTATAAACAGCAAGGCCATTCCCCCTTCCATAAGCTGGTTGCAGCTGAATTCTAAGCACACTACACTCAGGAACTCTCCTGCATCAAAGGCTGGCCCTTTTGTTAGTTTTTTTCATTTGCAAATCCTGGTATTGGAAGTCCTAAGCCTTAGTACTTGGACTTAGTATCTTCCTTGGCCTCTTTAACCTACTTGGTCATCTGATTCAGTCTCTTTTTTTATTATGTACTTGTATGTCCTGACTCATCTGTGCTACTTGAAGTGCAGATTTATATCAGTTGTATGCTTGACAATTCTACCTGGCTGCCATTAGACATCTCACAATTAACAGGTCCAAAGCAAAACTGATTTCTCTCCAGTCTCCTTTATATTCTCTATCATCTTGATGACAACTCTCTTTCCAGTGGCTTAGATTCCAAATCCCTGGCATCATAACTGATGACTTTCTTCCTTAAATTCTGCTTCAAACTGTCATCCAGTGCCCTTGTTACTATCTTAAAAATTCATAGATTGTGGCCTCTTCTTGCTGGCCTGTTGTTAGCAAACTTGCAGTTTCTTGCCTGGATTATTGCAGTAGTCTCTTTGCTGATTCCATTCTCTTGACTTTCTACAGCTACTTCTTACTACATCAGTTTAGGAGACAGCATAGTTCCTCTGCTTAGAACTCAGGTGGTGCTTCTCTTCTCAGAATAAAAACTCATTACAAGGATCTACTTGCT
Organism: Rhizomys pruinosus; assembly: GCA_009823505.1. Taxonomy (NCBI): domain Eukaryota; kingdom Metazoa; phylum Chordata; class Mammalia; order Rodentia; family Spalacidae; genus Rhizomys; species Rhizomys pruinosus. The sequence continues at coordinate 807,258 of VZQC01009053.1, read as the reverse complement.
TTATCTAATCATCTTGCACCATCCTACTTGTCACTCTTATCCCATTACCCCCATTCTTTGGTCAGTATAGTCCAGACCATATATGCCACCTTTATATACCAACACAGCAGACTGTTTGACCTTTGAACTTGCTGTTGTTTCTTCCTGGGACACACTTCTTCCATGTAGCTACATGGCTGACTCCCTACTTCCTTCAGTCTTTGTAGAAAAATGCCATTTTGTTGATGAGGACTTCACATGAAACCACCCTATTCTATATATCCCCTTTGCCTGGTTATTTCTCTTCAATAGTACTTGTTTTCTTATTTCTTTCAATTTTTTGAGAGTCTGTTGCAAACCAGCCTGGTCTCACATCTACAGAGTAGCTGAAGCCAGCCTTGAATACCTTATCCTCTTGCCTCTACTTCCCAAGTGGTAGATTCATAGGCATGTGGCACCATGCCTGCTTCTACTTCATTCTCAATCATATTGATTCATTCTAAGATCATTCATTGGTAACACTAAGAAGGCAAGTGCTGTACATGGTTACTAATGAGTGAGGTACAAGAATATTTACTTATGATTATGCTTGTTGGGAAAAATATTAAAAGCAAATCTTGACCTATATATTACTAAACACATTTAAATTTCATTGTATACCAATTTGTCTTCTGATCATCTTGCTGGGTCATACGGATCAACAGAGTATACATCTTGCACTTCTAAATGAAGATCTTCTTTGGTCCTTGAGCTTGTATAATAATTGCTAAATAGAAGAAATAGTATAAGGTCAAACCTTTACTCATTGACTATGATTACTGTGAGGATGTATCAGATGTCTGCTTTCTTTTTTTTTTTAATTTTATTTTGTATGTGTATGAATGTACTGTCTGCATGTAGGTCTGTGCACCCGTGTTGTGCAATGCCGTGGAGGTCAGAAGATGGTGTAGGATTCCCCTGGAACTGGAGTTAAAGAAGGTTCTCAGCTGCCTTGTGGATGCTGGGGATCAAACCCGGGTCCTCTGCAAGAGCAGTCGGTGCTCTTAACTGCTAGGCCATCTCTCCAGCCCCCCAGATGTCTGCTTTCTATCGCTCTAAGTATAGGTGATTTAATCTTATTTCCTTAACTGTTAAACACTATAGCACCATGTAGGAGAGCACACAAAGACTGATAACTTATTAGTTTGGCAATGGTCCAAATCAGAAACGGAAACTAGATGGCTTCTTATTTCCATATATTAAAATATTGAAGTTAGCATAAAAGTCTCTTAATTATTAGAAAATAAATTTAAGGAGATTAGAAAATAAAAAAGGATGAGTGTATCTTAGGAACTTACTTTCCATATTTGTTCGGTTCCTGTCAATTGGCACACTTGAACAGAGTGCACCATGATATAACAGGTTAATAAATGGTAATAAACAGGCTACAACAAGCTGAATTGTATTTAGACACTACAAAATTTCCTTACACATGCAGTGTTCTGATAGCAAACTTAGAAACCACATTTCTATTTATTTAAAATTTAATTCCTCTGGGTGAAAATTTTCTAACTTCCTGTGAGGAAAGCCATGTAAATGAGAGCCCATTTTTTCCTTGAGGCACTTTTATGTCTCTTGAATTCCTTAAATTACCATTCTCTAGTTTTCCTCCTATCTCTGACTGTGTCTTCTCCTCCTGCTTTTAAATATTCTGTTCTTTGGAGGTCTGTTTTTATAGTAAATGTCACTTTTCTGGTGGCCTCAAGGAGTCCACTAAGTGTGGGCTATCTGAGTCTAGGCTCTTCCCTCAAGCTCTGCATCACAGGGGGCCTCAGAATACAGGTCAGAATGCAGCCAGCCATTTGTCCCCACAGCCTGCTTCACTCCTCTCAGTGAGTTCCTGGGTAACCTTTTCAGGAGGCATTCTATGTACCCTTTCTCCCCATATCCAGTGCATCGCCAAGTCCAGGAAATTCTATCTTCTTCATAGCAAAGGTGTCCTTTACCAGTCCTCCAGCCTCTTGATCCCTGCCCTTCTACTGGAAATGGAAATGTGAAGACCTCATTTCTTTGGACACACAGCTCCTTCTCATGGCATAAAAGCCTTCTTCAAGGTCTAGCCCCATCATGATCTTTCTAGATTCCCCCAGTGTTTGCAAAGTGGTACACTCTTAGTTCTATGCATGTTCAAAAAAAAAAAAAAAACACTTGTGAAAAAAAAAGCCCAATTCATTTGGAAAGCTCAAGTTTAAAAAATCAACATGGGGTGGAAAGATGGCTTAGTGGTTAAGTGAACTGGCTGCTCTAGCAGAGGTCTCAGGTTCCATTTTCAGCACACACTTGGTGGCTAACGACCATCCATAACTCCAGTTCCAAGGGGATCTGATGCCCTTTTCTGGCCTCTTTGGACATTTCATTGACATACATACAGGTAAAACGCTCATACACACAAAATAAAATAAATAAGTAAAAAAGAAAAACAGGCTTCTTTATGGCCAGACTTTATTCTTGTCGTCATTATAAATCTGCGCAAGAAAACATAGGAGTCTGCAGTGTTTCCCAATTCTATTTTCTGTAGAACTCTGAAGTCATTTATAAATTTGATATTACCACCCTGCTAAGTACTAATGCATACCAGTTATAGAACATGAACCTGCCCGCACGTAAGATAAATGACACCATCACTATGTGACAGCAGTACGACCCCTTCATGTCTTATGCCTGGACTAAACATGCAGCTGTGGACAATGGTGTCAGATGACACTGGTGGCATAGGAAATGACAGATCGATGTGGTTTGGCATGACAAAGTATTTGTGTGTGTGTGTGTGAGAGAGAGAGAGAGAGAGAGAGAGAGAGAGAGAGAGGTCTGAGCTAGCTCAAAGTTACCTGATGGTTGACAAATCTTCATCTGATTGTCTTCCCGGGCACTAGCATATACAGAGGTCCAAGAAGTTATGTACATAGAACATTACCAGGCTGACCCCTCATGTGGCATGCTTTTTTTATTTTTTTATTTTTTGGTATTTTTGAGCCAGGGTCTCCCTGTAGCCCCAGCTGGCCTGGAACTCACTTCCTAGAACAGGCTGACCTTCAACTCCCAGAAATCCGACTGCCTCTGCCTGGGAGTAAAGGCATGTGTCACCAAGCCCAGCGAGTGGCATGCTTTTAAAAGGGTACCCTTTGCAAATATTGATTTTCTGTAGTTTCCACAAGATTCAAATGTGAGGGAGGTCTTTATTCCACATTTGTACTTAAACCTAAACTAACTTCACATTCAATTATCACATACAGTATTGCCCAGTCATGTCCTAGGGTTGTGTGGCTCTCACAGTAAATGTTGGGAAGCCAAATTTCTGGGCTGTTACTCAGATTGTTCCTTCTGCCTAGAACACATTGTTGTCCTTGTTTGTGCCCTGAAATAGTTCTTCCATGATTGAAACTTTTCTGATTAAATCTCTCAAATATTGATATTTGCAGTATGTCCCTACCAAATATCATATACTTTACTATGGAAACATTATGGTACTTGTTGGATTGCAAACGTCTTTTTTTTTTTTTTTAACCACACTGAACTCTTTACTGTCAAAGCTTATGTGTTGCTAGTCTTGTGTGGTGCTAAGATAATGCAATTAAGAGTCACTGTACCACAAAACAAAATGGTTACCACCCTTTCATATCCCTTGTATTTCTCTAGCATTACTAGTCAAACTTTTTATAAAATAGAGGGACATGATGGTGCATGCCTTTAATTCTAGCACTGTGGAGGCAGAGGCAGGTGGATCTCTATGGGATTGAGACAAACCTGGTCTACATAGCAATTTCCAGGCCAGCTGGGGCTCAGGGAGACCCTGTGTTAAAAAACAATGACAACAACCACAACAACAAACAAAAAGTGTAAAGCTGCCTGTATGTGTATCAGCAAATTTCTGGCATTTCTTCAACATTAGGTTATTTATTTATTTTTGTATTTTTGAGACAAGTTCTCCCTTTTAGTCCCAGCTGGCTTAGAGCTCGCTCTGTAGACCAGGCTGGCCTTGAACTCACAGAAATTCGCCTGCCTCTGCCTCCCGAGTGCTGGGATTAAAGGCGTGCACAACCACGCCCGGCCCCAACATTAGGCTTTGAAGGCATCAGTACTAGTGAGTGCAGAAGAATCAATTACTCAGTTTCCATATAAATTAATTTTTATAACAGTAATTATAAAAACCTTTCTATAAACAAAAAGCAAGTTAGACAAGAGGTTACATGTTTACAAATCAAAAGAGAGAAAGAATTTAAGTGAATTGTTAGACTGAATATATTAAATATCTGCAGGGGTTACCACTGCAATCTTTGTTTTCTCAATATTCCCTAGGTTGTTTTTACTGTGTACCAGGTAAGTGAACATCATTTTACAAAATGTGGAATCTGTTGGGGATCTATGAAGTTCCTATAGAGAGGTCTTTTCTCTAAATCGCAAGGTAGTTTACTCTAGTAACATTGCAGTGTATGGTTCATATAAGCTGTATTTCTTTGTTTTGTTAAAGTCAAGAAGCCAAAAGCTGTTGTGCATGTTGGTCAAGCATGCATTTCAACTTACCATCTTCTATGTTTTAATATCATATACAAAATGGCACTAACCAAGAGAAAAAGAATTGCTGAGCCTGAAAATATACCTGGAAGAGAAAAAGCTGGATGTTGAATGCCAGTAAAAGAACTTGACCTGTATGAACTGATTCTGGGACCTACTCCAAATAGTTTAGAAATTGTTAATGTGATTTTTATAATAAACTTTCCTTCACCATAAACCCTGAATTCCAGAATAATCGTAATTTGGTTGAAGGTTTTTCTGACTATATTTAGTCCATCTTTGTCTACAGCATCAAGCACATGACCACAGGGTTCCAGTCAACTTTGCATCAAGTCTTTTCTGTTCAGTTTGATTGGTAACAATCTTGTCCCTGGGGTGGAATTAGGAACACAGGACACCAGAATCTCATGAATTTGCATAGCAACACTTGACTCTTAGTTGTGAAGCCTACTTGGCTACAGCAGAATAACATTACTTGTATCAATAGTACTAAATACCAAGAACAAATAAAATGAGAGTTCCAAATTTAAAAACCAAGAATAAATTTCCAACTCTAGCTTAAAGGGACATTTTATAATGTGACATGAACATTAAAACATCATTAAAACACTGAAAAGATTAGATCCAATGAATTAAAATGAAAAATATTACTATGTAGAATTTAATTATCTATATTTCTTTTTCTTTCCTTCTTTTTTTTTTTTTTTTTTTTGGTCTTTTCGAGACAGGGTCTCTCTGTAGCCCCAGCTGTCCTGGAACTCACTCTGTAGACCAGGCTGGCCTTGAACTCACAAAGATCTGCCTGCCTCTGCCTCCCGAGTGCTAGGATTAAAGGCATGCGCCACCATGCCTGGCTTTTTGGTCTTTTTGAGACAGGGTCTCCCCATAGCTCTGGCTGTTCTGGAACTCACTCCGTAGCCAGACTGGCCTTGAACTCACAAAGATCCACATGCCTCTGCTTCCTGAGTGCTAGGATTAAAGGTGTGTGGCACTATGCCCAGCAAATTATATATATTTCTAAAACACTAAGAACTTTTATTTATTTAGGAAAACAAGGCACTTTAGTGATCACATTGCAGTGTGTGATTCCTACAAGTTGTGCTTCTTTGTTTAGTGTGAGGCAAAAAGTCAAAAGCTGTTGTCCATGTTGGTCAAGCATGCATTGTAACTTACCTTTCTCTGTGTTTTAATATCAACTTACCAACAACAAGAGGATTAGACAAGCCTAAGGACAATGAAATGAAATATCAATACAGCAGTAGAAATCAATGAAGGTCAAGTACCATTACTTCTGGCAATGTCCCAGGAGTAAACACTCAGATCCCTCTAAGTCTACTTATGATATATTGGCTCCCAACTTAAGCCCATTCTTTTGTTATGTCATAATTAAGTCTACTTATGATATATTGGTTCCCAACTTAGGCCCATTCTTTTATTATGTCATAATGGACTGGTTTCCACTTTAATTAGTTAGGTTTGGAGAATTGTGATCAGTGCTTTTTCAGGATCAAATGCAAATATAAACTGTTAAATAAGGTTAGTTGGCATGTTTTTTGGAACACCTGTCAAGCTGATAAGCATCTAAAAATCAGCCAGGAGGGAAGTCTCACAGAAACTCCTTCCAAAATGGAATGATGTTCTATATTTTTATTCATTTTAATTATTGTTCCCCTCTGTTGATTTTATGTCCTCCATCCTCAGTTATGCTTTTTTTAAATGACTGCTGCCTTTCAGTTGATCTATTATCATAGTATTGGTCATGATGTCAAAGCCTCAGGAATCTCCTACATTATCTTCCCCCCATGGCCCAGATAAAAATAATGGTAATGTGCTTGCACTTATGGTATTTGCAAACAGCCAGGGGAGGGTTCCACTTGTGGTCACCCTGGCACTGGCTCCTTGGGCTACCCTCCAAGGTATACCCATCTTCACATTCCAAAGTTACAATAGCTCCATATCGATACATCTTCCCAGGCTCCAGCCCCTTCTGGATTCCATTTGTCTCCTCAGGGAAACTACAGTTTACCTCTGTAATTAAAAAAGTCTAAATGATACAGACTCATATTTTTTCCTTTTACAAAGAAAATAGAAATTGCCCTTAAAAGAAAGCTAATGAAACCAGTTTATTTCATTTGGGTAAGCAAAGTTGCACTGAAAAAGCATAAGACAATGTCTTGGCACAGGCTTTATTTTTCAAGAACTATTTAGAATTACTTAAGCTGGGTTGTTTGATTTTTATTTCCATGTCTATAGTAATAGTATTTAAACAATTCTAATGCTTTTTTTAGAGAATCTTGAGGGTTGAATGCATAATATTAAATATTCTCAATCACTGTTTCCTCCGTCTCTAGTCTTTGTCTCTAATTCTTCAGGGACCCATTCTTTCTATTTTTTTCTTTCATTTTTGAATGTAGGAGACAATAGTGTCCAACCTACAGTCTGCAAGCCGGATCTAACCCCATTCAGCCAAGGATGGATATGAATGTGGCCAACACAAAATCTGAAACATACTTTGAAACATTACATGGGATGTTTTTTGCAATATTTTTGTAACTTATTGGCATTTATCTGAAGTTACAGACAGTTGTTAGCTGTCATGGGGCGGTGCGAGGAACTGAACCCAGATCCTCTGCAAGAGCAGCCAGTGCTTTTTACCATGGAGCTATCTCTCCAAGTTATCTGCATAGCTCTTTAAAAAAATTTTTTTTTAATATTTATTTATGCCGGGCTTGGTGGCGCACACCTTTAATCCTAGCACTTGGGAGGCAGAGGCAGGTGGATCTTTGTGAGTTCAAGGCCAGCCTGGTCTATAGAGTGAGTTCCAGGACAGCTGGGNGGCAGAGGCAGGTGGATCTTTGTGAGTTCAAGGCCAGCCTGGTCTATAGAGTGAGTTCCAGGACAGCTGGGGCTACAGGGAGATCCTGTCTCAAAAAGACCAAAAAATATTTATTTATTTATTTTTGACAGGGTCTCCATGTAGCTCCCGCTATGTAGATCAGGCTGGCCTTGAAGTCACAGAGATCTACCTGCCTCTGCCTCCTGAGTGCTGGGTTCAAAGGCATGAGTCACCAGGCCTGCTAAAGATTTCTCTCTCTCTCTCTCTCTCTCTCTCTCTCTCTCTCTCTCTCTCCCTTTCTCTTTCTCTTTCTCTCTTTCTGTATACTGGTGACCCTTGAAGGTCAGAAAAGGACTTTGGATCCCCAGAACCTGGAGTTATAGGCAGTTGTGAACTGTCTAATGTGGGTTCTGGGACCCAAACTCAGGTCCTATGGAAAAACAGCAGGCATTCTAAATCACTAAGCCATCTCTTCAGCCCTAATTTCATGACTCTTGACCATGAACTTTATATATGATACCATTGGATCACAATGTCGAAGATTGAGCATGTCTGGTAAGACCATGAACTTCAATCCTGCCTACTACTTTTTAGTTGTGTGACTTTGAATAAATGATAAATCCCTCTGAGACATTGTAACCTCATCTATAAATAGTGGAATAATAATGGCACCATTTTTTCTCCTATGAATCTCAAGAAGATTAAATGAGTTGATAATGGAAGATATGCATATCTGGCAGATAGTAGCACCCTCAGCAATATTAGGTACTGACTCACTATTCCATATTCACTATTGATAATGGCTCTGAAATTTTATAAAAAAATTTATCTATTGAGCCAGGTGTGGTGGCACACAACTTTAATCCCAGCACTTGGGAAGCAGAGGCAGGCGGAACACTGTGAGTTCAAGGCCAGCCTGGACTACATAGTATGTTCCAGGATAGCTGGGTCTACAGGGAGACCCTGTCTCAAAAAGGTAAAAAAAAATTATCTATTATCCCACTACCAATCAGGGAAGGAGACTTAAAACTACACCCTGTTTGTTAAAATTTATTTATTTTTATTTTATATGTATGAGTGTTTTGCTTGCATGTATGTAAGTGCACCTTGGGCATTCAGTGCCTGTGGAGGCCAGTAGAGTCACAATTCTCTGTAGTCTTATAATCCTAAATCACAACAGAAAATTGTCAGCTAAGTATATTGAATTGAACTGATTAAAGTAAAAAAAAGGTGACAACAGAAAGACATGGCAAAACTGCAGCTATAACAGTTGACAAAGCAATGTATTAGTTCCCATAGCACAGACTAAAACAGAAAACTTCCAGGAAACTCCCTGATCTCATATCATTTCGAATCCTCTGTCATTTTTGCTACTAACCTTTACAAAGACGAATCTCCATATACCAAGGAACTATACCTTGACACATTTGATAAGCACTCTCACTTAACTGGGACCTAGAGACAAAGAGTCATGTTATTTGGCCATGTGGTTGCCAGTAAGCTAAGAAAGAGCTATGGGGTCCAAAGAAGACTTGCGATCACTTTTAGGATGAGACAGAACAGGAACAAAAATGTTTTAAGATTAAACAGAATAGGAACAAAATCAGCACCATCCAATTATTGGATAGCTTTCAAACATGAGAAAACAGTATGATAAACCTTCCATGAGCACATGTCTGGGAAAACACTTTAAGATGAACTTTTTTTTTAATCCTCAGAGGATAGAAGACGTATCAGATATTAAACTGATAAGAACAGATACTACACTTGATCTTAGCCAAAATGGTGAGAAGCGATAAGATGAACTTTTACATAGAGTTTGCATTAGGCACAGATAAGACAGACCTCATTCTGAGACAGATTTCACTCACCCTTGGTCACAAGAAAAGTTGGCTGCTGGTCTAATAAATTGATCCTGAGGTCTCTCAAAGAGATGCGGTCCTACTGGGTCACACTCTGCCTCTAAGAGACAAGGATGAGAAATAACAGAAGGCAATCTTAAACAAGAGAAATGTCTGTGGTTGTGGCCTAGTACCTTTGCACTGGGGAGCAATGGGTGTCCACTTCCCCTCACGGGTGCAGTGTATGGTTTCTTCTCCTACCAGGACATAACCAGGGTCACAGCTATATTTTATGAATGTTCCAGGGTCAAAGTTGATCAGGTGTCTATCTTCTTTTTGCCCATTGAGGATTTTAGGAGGTGCCTGGCATTCTAAAGGAAAAGTAAAAACAATAAAACATTTTTTGGTCTTTTTTTGAAATAAGATTTCCCTGCAGCCCCCACTGGCCTGCAACTCATTATGTAGACCTGGCTGGCCTGGATCTCACAGAGATTAACCTGCCTTTGCCTCAGGAGTGCTGGGATTAAAGGCCTGTGCCACCATGTCCAGTGGCAACAATGAAATAATTTTTAAGAGTAAAAAAAAAATAGAAAAAAACTGAGACCAAATTAAAGTAAATATAAGTCTACTCTTATGGCAGCTATATAGCATAGCTGGTATCTGGAAGTTCTTGGGTAATTATTTCATATTATCATTTATCAATTTTGTTTTCTTTCATGTACTTCATGTACTGAGGTTGCTACTCTTCAACTCCTGCTTGGCTTAACCTCTTGGTGTAGCTCCTCTCCTGTCTCTTCCTTTTTTTCATTTTTTTTCTAGCTTTATTTTCTCATTCTTCCTTTCTCACCAGTACTGGAATTACAGGCATGCACCACTACATCAGCTCTTTCTTTCTTACAGAATTATCTTAGATGATCTTATGGGAAAGTCTGCTATACCTCTAGGTGAAGAAGTTGGTGATTTCCCTTTTAAGAAATCATTGTTAGCCCGGCATGGTGGCACACACCTTTAATCAATGTAAAGAGAAGCAAGTGTTTTAATCTCAGTTTTTCCTAAAGAAGTAGACAATGTATTAATCTCTAATGTCTTTTCTGTCTTGGCACAGGAATGTTAAGAAAGCCTTCTGGCCGGGCGTGGTGGTGCACGCCTTTAATCCTAGCACTTGGGAGGCAGAGGCAGGTGGATCTTTGTGAGTTCAAGGCCAGCCTGGTCTACAGAGTGAGTTCCAGGACAGCTGGTCTCTACAGGGAGACCCTGTCTCGAAAACACACACACACACACAAAAAAAGAAAGCCTTCTGTAGAATTTATCTTTTATTTTATTTATTTACTTGTTTATTTTTGGAGACAAGGTCTCCCTGTAGCCCCAGCTGGCCTGGAACTCATTTTATAGATCAGGCTGGCCTTGAACTCACAGTGATCTGCCTGCCTCTGCTTCCTGAGTGCTGGGATTAAAGGCGTGCACCACGCCTGGCATTCGTTCTGTAGAATTTATGTTCATAATAGTATGACTGAAGGTATAAGAACTAGAAACGGCCCTGTAGAGAGCCCATAGGCCCTTCCTCTAACTTTTCCATATCCACCTTTTGACTAGTGGACACCAACCTTTTTCGCACACTGGTATGGGTGGCTCCCATGTGCCTTGGGCATTGCATCGCACTCTCATGCTACCCTTCAAGGCGAAGCCAGGGTCACAAGAAAATGTCACAGTGTCATTATAAGAATATTGGTCTTTTGAAACAGATAACATTTTCCCTCTTAGAATCTGTGGATGTGAACACCGAACTGCAATAGTTGAAAGTTCACAGTGTGGAGCAGGGCCACTCCAGATCCCAGTCTTCTATCACTGGTACAATATATAGTCTTCTCCCCAATAAGAAGGAAGTCCACTCCTTTCTCTGGGCTTGGGTCACAAGTGTAGGTAACTGAGCTTCCATATCGTACATCTGCTGAAGAGCTGCCTGTATGTTTTCCATTGAGAACAGGTGAAGGTGGTGGGCAGAGAATTTCTAGAGAAGGGTCAAAGACAGTTATATATGAATCTGCAGTGAATCAATAAGGCAGCTAATGCAAAATAATTTAAAAGTATGATTTTTAAACTTTATTTCTGATTGCATTGTCTTTGCTGATTTCTTAGTTCTTCTTACCAAATATACAATTTCGTTTACGTAGATGGTCCGAATGGCCTTACCAAGACCTGTACCTTTGAGAGAAGGGAAAGCCTGGGAGCTCAATTTGACTTGGGGAAGCTAGTAAAGAGGTATTTGAAGGGTCAGACCAGACCCCCGTAAGATTTCCAGCTCTTCACCGTGAGCTAATGGAGAATAATAAGCTTGTAGGAAAACCACGGGTCTGGTGTGTGTGGATCCCTTGTTTCCTTACAGATCACCATTGTCTTACCTACCTTCGCATACTGGCTTCTTGGTCCAAAGAGCTTTCTGTTCAGCAATTACACAGTGACTAGAAGGTTGGCCTTGTAATCGGTACCTGGAGAAAGGGGGTTGGAAGTTAGTACCATTAGGCAGTTTGTGCTGGAGAACAGAAACCTCAGCTTCAAATCCAAGACAAATCCACTTAATATGGCCACCACTCTTGTATCAGCACCCTCTTTCTCACCTCTTCATTTCAGACTGTTCATTAAGCATGTCCAGGTCCATACATGTTTCTTCAGCAGACTTTATGTTTTACACCAGGCATATATAATCCATGTGAACTAAATTTTACAGACCCTCTTGACACTCACCCTTCATTACAGGAGAAGTTCATAGTTGCACCAACCCGAAGACTCAGAGGCGCTTTTACCTGCCCGTTGGGAAACTGCCCTGGAGGTTCACACTGGGCCTCTAGAAAAATGTGGCAAAAGTAAAGTGTGGCAAATACCAAGACAGTCTCCAACACATGGCAAATTTAAGATACTTTTGCATGTGGGGATGACAGCACTCCATTCTCCTGAAGACAAGCACTTGATAGTCTTTTGTCCATTAAGCAAATAACCAGGTTTACAACTGTATACCACAGACAGTTCTGGAGTAAACTGGCCAACATGTTGTTCTGTGTGATTTCCATTAAGGATTGTGGGAAGTGATGGACACTCCAAAGGGAAATCTTTATATATATATATATGAGGGATGTATGATCATCAGATGATACATCCCTCTCTATCTAAATGCCAGCTTAGGCCTTAGGCCATAGCTCTAAATAAATAGCATGCAATGTTTGGTAAGCTGTCATCATAAACTTTTGACTAGATGTGGCTTATTTATATCCACTTATGCTAAGAATATAGGATAATTTTCCTCTTCTTTTTTTAATTAAAAATTTTTTATTAATTTTATTTATTTTTGTATGTGTATGAATGTACTGTCTGCATGTAGGTTTGTGCACCCATGTCGTGCAATTCTGCGGAGGTCAGAAGAGGGTGTCGGATTCCCCTGGAACTGGAGTTAAAGAAGGTTCTCAGCTGCCATGTGGGTGCTGGGGATAGAATCCGGGTCTTCTGCAAGAGCAGTCAGCGCTCTTAACTGCTAGGCCATCTCTCCAGCCCCCTCCTTTTTTTTTGAGACAGGGTCTCTCTCACTCTGTAGACCAGGCTGGTCTTCATCTCACAGATATCTGCCTGCCTCTGCCTCCTGAGTGCTGGGATTAAAGGTATGTGCCACCACGCTGGGCTTAAAGATGGTTCTTATTTGCCGTGTGGGTGGTGGGAATTGAACACAGGTCCTCTGCAAGAGCAGAGGTGCTCTTAACTGCTGAGCCATCTCTCCAGCCCTGGCATTATTTTCTTCTTTAATTACACTATATGAATTATTTTTGCCTTGAGAAAAACTTCATTTCCCAAAAGTCCATTTTTAAAAAAATTTTATGTGTATGAGTGTATTGCCTACATATATATATAAGTGTGCCTATGTTATACAATGCCCATGGAGGTCAGAAGTGGCCATTGGATCCCCAGGAACTGGAGTTACAGATGGTTGTTAGCTGCTATGTGGGTGTTAGGAATTGAACCTAGTCCTCAGCAAGAGCAGCTAGTGCTCTTAATCACTGCGCCATCTCTTCAGATCTCATGTTTATCCATTCTAAGTAACATATCATTCAAAGGATTACCCTGCTAGACATTACTAGTACAGTTTATTGTCATCTTATATCATCAATGTATGCATAAACATGTACACTATGTATACCATAATACTATTTTAGATTTCCTTCACTTCATAATACATGTTTGTGATGCCTTCCCAATTTAGTATATATATGTTTACCTAAATCTTTAAGGTTCATTTTCCATAGTCCCCCATTCTATAGAACATTTTCTTCAAAGATTATCCATCTATCTACTGATTGTCTTATTGATATGTAAGTGGAATAAATAGAATTTGTGGTACTTGAGAATGAACTAGGCAGGCACTCTATAACTGGGTTACATTCTCCCTTTTTATTTTTTATTTACTTTTTATTTTGACATGAGAACTAACTTTAAAGTCACTGGTGACTTCTTAACTTCTGTTCTTGCTTCAAACTCTTGAGTAACTGGGATAATAGGTCTGTGCTACCAGGCTAGATGAAACATATTTTTAAAACAATATTTAACATTGTTAAATTTTGGATTTAAATTCATTACCAACACAAACTAGATGAAAAGGCAATAAAAATTTTATAGTGGTTATTTATTTATTTATTTATTTATTTATTTATTTATTTAGTATTTTGAGACAGGGTCTCCCTGTAGCCCCAGGTTGTCCTGGAACTTGCTCTGTAGACCAGGCTGGCCTTGAACTCACAAAGATCCGCCTGCCTCTGCCTCCCGAGTGCTAGGACTGAAGGCGTGCACCACCACGTCCGGCTTAGTGGTCCCTATTTTAAAAATCACATGATTTTAAATGTGCCAGCTTAGCAAATATCTTGGATAAAGAGGCCACTTCTGAACATGTTGCAAGGCCACGGAGTAGAATGTTCCCAAGCCGGGCTACAGTTAGCAGCTCTTTACAGGTGCATATCATACCCATTGGATGTGCTTTTGCTCCAAGATCCCACGTTTCCCAGATACACAGTTTAAAATCACCCCTCATGATCCCAGTCAGCTCCCTATCCATGGGAGACTTTCCCTACTTGGTTGTTATGAATGCTCAATTAAAATTCCCATAATTACTTCAAACCCCATTTTACTCAATTGGTTTAGGTTGAAGGGAGGGTTATAGTTCCCAACTAAGTGTAAGCAGAAAACCGTAATTTCTCCCTTTTCCCTTGCTTCTTTCTCCCTATTCCCAAGGCCCTGATACTCATGTATCCACAGAGTTCTTCCTTCAGCAGCATACAAAAAATAGCCTGCCTAGAAATATCAGACACTAGTTCTCAGCAAGGCTCTGCTTCTATAGTCAACACTCTCCTAGGCTGGTAGACCCCATGCCCTTGGCTATGTTTTCTTCCCATACTCACCACTCTCACAGACTGGCAGTGGTGTGGGTCCCCACATTTTATTTGCTTGGCACCAGACTGTTTTGTCCCCTTTCATGGTGAAATTGGCTTTACAGGTAAATGTCACAGAATCACTGTGTCTGAATGGTGATCTAGATTCTCTGTTTTGGAATCCTCCTGGCACTATGGGCTCAGAGCATATAGAATTTTTATTGTAACGTTCACATACAGGAGCAGCTTTATCCCAGATGCCATTCACTTGGTCTTTACTTATACAGAAAATAACTTTTTCTCCAATGAAGCGGAAGCCATATCCACAAGTGTATCTTACAACAGTCCCAATAGGTATGGGTCCAGAATAATGAGAATTCCGACCATTTATGATAGGAGGAGGAGGTTCACAAGAAATACCTGAAAAGTAGAAAAGAGACCAGGTCAACATATTGATCATGATAATAAAATATCAAGTAAAAGTTCTAAATATAGATCACAGCATATTTTTATCCATACTTACAAATTTTTATGACTTATTGTGATTTTTATCTATACTCATAATCTGTTTATTTCCAAGCTCCTAAATTTTTACTTCTCCCTTGGTCCTCAGCAACCAAATCAATATAAATCATCTTAACCAAATGACAAGGAAACAGAACTGGTCCAATAATTTTGTCTAATCTTTAATTTTAAGAATCATTTATCTTGGTATCCAGGTGGATGTCTGGAGCACAGCCTTGTTGCCCACACAGGAGGGCATCTACCACTCACTGATAGAACCATAGAGAAGAACTGCGTGGGTAGATAGAGGGAAAGAGAGCAGTACACACACTGGGTGTCCAGGTGGGTGTCTGGTGCACAGCCTTGCTACCCACCCAGGAGGGCATCTGCCACCCACCACTAGAACGATAGAGAAGAACTGCATGGGTGGATAGAGGGACAGACAGCAGCACACACATTTGGTGGCCAGGTCGGGTCCAACACATGGGCCAAAGGAGTAACAACTCCCCTCTCCCCAGCCCCTGTGTTCAAGCTACTGGTACTGTGGTGGAGAGGATAAGCTCTTGGTGCTATAGTTTGCTGTGGTTGGGATGATCCAGCAGTGTCAGTGATTCTAGGCTGCACAGCCAGAGCTGAGGAAGAAACCAGCAGGAAGCAAACTGAGTGACCAACCAGTCCTCCATATTAACATTTGAGATTAGCAACAGAAGCAAAACAAACAAAGGGGGAAAACACACACATGCCAAAGACACAATGGAAAAATAACAATATGGGAAAAGCTCAAAATAAATCCCCACCGAACTCAACTAGTCTTGTAGAAAATCCCAAGAATGAGATCTCCCTGGAAGGAAACCAAGACACTGATCTTAGAAGAACAATTATAGACATATTCAAAGAATATAAAGAACAAATCAGGGAACTAAAGGGAGAAATGAAAAACTCATGAAGGAACTAGAAGGAAAGAATGATAAACTCTGGAAAGAACTAAAGGTAGAGATTGACAAACTCCAAAAAGAACTAGAGGAATAGAGGTACAAATTCTGAAAAGAACTAAAGGGACAGAATGACAAACTCCAGAAGGAAGTGGAAACACTGAAAAGCTCTCAGGTTGAAAGGAAAAAAGAAACTGAGCAGAAAAGCAAGGAGCTACAAGAAGAGAATGAAAAGCTCCCAAAGGAAGTGGAAATACTGAAGAAATCACAGGATGAAATGAAAAAGGAAATTGAACATTCATCCAATTAGCAGGAAAGGATGGGAAAAAGCCTCAGAAGCAGAATGGATGAAGCAGAAAAAAGAACATCAGACCTACAGGATAACACAGTGCAGCTAGAAACCTCAAGTAAAGATGAAAAATTAAAAAAACAATGTAAGAGTGGAACAATCAGGAAATGTGTGACACTAGGAAAAGACCAAACCTCCACGTCATAGGGATAGAGGAAGGAGAAGAATCCCAGGAGAATGGTATTGATCAGATCTTCAACAGAATAATAGAAGAAAATTTCCCCAAACTGAAAAAAGACCTACCCATACTAATACAAGAAGCACATAGAACACCAAATAGACAAGGCCAGAAAAGAAATTCCCCACACCATATCATAGTTAAAACACTAGATGCTCAAAACAAAAACAAAATACTGAAAGCTACAAGAGAAAACAAGTTACATATAAGGGGGAACCCATCAGAATCACAGCAGACTTCTCAGTGCAAACTCGAAAGCAAGAAGAACATGGACCAAAGTATTCCCAGTGCTAAATGACTTTAGATGCCAACCCAGATTACTATACCCAGAAAAAATGTCAATCATAGTTGAAGGAGAAAGAAAAATCTTTCATGATATAAACAAAATGAAAGAACACATGTCAAAAAACCCCAACACTTCAGAAAATACTCGAAGCAATTCAAAGGAGCAACTATCCTCAAGCAATCCAAGAGAGAAATTAACAAAAGCGTAAGAGTAAATAAATATCTAGACCAAGAATGCAAACAAAAAATAAGTTGAAAGAAAACAACACACATCTCTCAATAATAACCTTAAATATTAATGGTATAAACTCCCAAATCAAAAGACATAGATTGGGAGAATGGATTAGGAAACAGAATCCATCTATATGCTGCCTACAAGAAACCCATCTCACCCTCAAGGACAGACACCACCTTAGAGTGAAAGGATGGAAAAAAATATTCCAAGCAAATGGTAACAAAAAGCAAACAGGAGTTGCTATTCTAATATCAGACAAAATAGACCTCAGAGTAAAATTAATCAGAAAAGACAAAGAGGCCCATTATATTCTTATCAAAGGAACAATTATCCAGGAAGATTTCACAATCTTAAATGTTTAAGCACGAAACTCTGGTGCACTGAACTTTTTTTTTTTAATTTTATTTATTTATTTATTTATTTATTTATTTATTTATTTATTTATATGAGTGTACTGTCTGCATGCAGGTTTGGGCACCCATGTTGTGCAATGCCGCGGAGGTCAGAAGAGGGTCTCGGATTCCCCTGGAACTGGAGTTCTCCTGGAATTGGAGTTACAGATGGTTCTCAGCCACCATGTGGGTGCTGGGGATCGAACCTGGGTCCTCTGCAAGAGCAGTCGGTGCTCTTAACCGCTAGGCCATCTCTCTAGCCCCAGGTGCACTGAACTTTATAAACACCATCCTTTAGGACCTCAAGACATAGATTAATCCCAGCACGCTAATAGTGGGGGACTTCAACACCCCACTGAGTCTGTTGGATAGGTCAACTGGACAAAAAAATAACAGAGAGATATCAGAACTGAACAGTACACCAAATGTACCTCACAGATATCTACAGAATATTCCACCCAAACACCAGAGAACATACTTTCTACTCAGTGCCCCATGGAACATTCTCCAAAATAGACCACATACTGGTACACAAAAGAAATGTCAACAAATACAAAAGGATTGAAATTATTTCATGAATTCTATCAGACCACAGTGCAATAAAGCTCAATATTAACACCAGGATAAGCCCTACTAATTATAAGAACACATGGAGACTGACTAAGCAACTCAATCCTGAATAATGAGTGGGTCAGGGAAGAAATAAAGAATGAAATAAAAGCATTCCTGTAACTAAATGAAAATGAAAATACGACACACACACACACACACACACACACACACACACACACAAAAACCTGTGGGATACATTAAAATCAGTCCTAAGAGGGAAATTTATAGCCCTAAGTGCCCAGATTGAAAAAAAAAAGAGAGAGAGAACAGATAAACAATCTAACACTGCAGCTAAAAACACATGAGTGACAACTACAAATGAACCCCAAACCCTAAACCCAACAGACAGGAAGAAATAACAAAAATCAGAGCAGAAATCAATGAAACTAAGAAAACAATACAAAAAAATCAATGAATCCAAAAGCTGGTTCTTTGAAAAGATAAACAAAATAGATAGACCTCTAGCCCAGTTAATCAAAATAAAGAAAGAGCAACTCCAAATCAATAACATTCATGATGAAAGGGGAAACATCATAACAGATAAAGGAAAGATCCAGACAATCCTACGAGAATACTTCAAAAACCTATATGCTACTAAATTTGAAAACCTAGAGAAATGGATGAATATTTGAAATCCCGGGATTCACTAAAGCTTAACCAAGAAGATATTGACAGCTTAAACAGACCCACAATACTTGAGGAATTTGAAGATGTAATAAAATTCCTCCCAACTAAAAAAGCCCAGGCCCTTTCACAGCATAACTCTATAAAACATTTAAAGAGGTCTTACAAACATTACTACTCAAACTTTTCAGAAGGATACAGAGGGAAATATCCCAAATTCCTTCTATGAAGCCAGCATCACTCTAATACCAAAACCAGGCAAAGACACAAACAAGAAAGAAAATTATAGACCCATATCATTAATGATCACACATGCAAAAATTCTCAACAAAATACTTGCAAATCACATACAGACCCACATCAAAAAGATCATCCATCATGACTAGGTTGGATTCATACCAGAGATTCAGGGATGGTTTAACATATGTAAATCAATAAATATCATAAAAGACGTAAATGGACTGAAAGACAAAACCCACACGATCATCCCAATTGATGCAGAAAAAGCTTTTTGACAAAATCCAGCATCCCTTCATGCTTAAAGTCCTAGAGGAAATTAGACTGGAGGGATCATTCCTCAATGTAATCAAAGCCATATATAAGAAACCCACAGCCAACATCATCCCAAATGGAGAAAAGTTGGAAGCATTCCCCTTAAAGGCAGGAACATGGCAAGGCTGTCCACTATCACCACTCCTTTTCAATATAGTTCTTGAAATGCTTGCTATGGCAATAAGGTGAGAAAGTGAAATTAAAGGAGAAATAATTGGAAAAGAGGAAGTAAAACTATCCCTTTTTGCAGATGATATGATAGTTTACCTAAGAGATGCTAAAATCTCCACCAGAAAAACTCTTAGAAATGATTAAAAGTTTCAGTAAAGTGGCGGGATACAAAATAAACCTAGAAAAATCAGTAGTCTTCCTTTATATCAACAATTAGCAACTGGAGAAGGAATATAAGGATACCTTCCCAATCACAATAGCCTCAAAAACAAAACAAAATAAAACCTAGGAATAAACCTAACCAAAGACACCATAGAACTCTACAACAAAAAATTTAAAACCCTGAAGGAGGAGATTGAAAATGACATCAAAAGATGGAAAGACCTCCCATGCTGGTGGATTGGAAAAATTAATATAGTAAAAATTTCCATTCTACCCAAATTAATATACAGATTCAATGCAATCCCAATCAAAATTCCCATGAGCTTTTTCACAGACTTAGAAAAAAAGTCCTTAAATTCATATGGAAAAACAAAAGACCCTGAATAACTAAAGCAACCCTGAGTGAAAAGTACAATACTAGGAATTACCAGACTTCAAGCTATATTACAGGGCCATAGTCATAAAGATAACCTGGTACTGGCAAAAAACAAACAAAACAAAACAAACAAACAAACAAAAAACAGAACCATTGACCAATGGAACAAAGTTGAAGATTCAAACTTGAGCTCATATAACTTCAGCCACCTGATATTTGACAAAGGGGCCAAAAAAGCTCAATGGAGGAAAGATAGCATCTTCAGCAAATGGTTTTGGCAAAACTGGATCACCATTTGTAGAAGAACAAAAGTAAACACCTGCTGGGTGTGGTGGCAGCACCCTTTTAATCCTAGCACTTGGGAGGCAGAGACAGGCGGATCTTTGTAAGTTCAAGGCCAGCCTGATCTACAGAGTGAGTTCCAGGACAGCTGGGGCTACAGGGAGACCCTGTCTTGAAAAAGACAAAAAAAAAAGTAAACACCTACCTCTCACCCTGTACAAAAATAAACTCCAAGTGGATCAAAGATCTCAACATAAAACCTGAAACCCTGAAGGTGACAGAAGAAAAAGTCGGCAGCAACCTACAAGACATAGGTGTAGGAAAAGACTTTCT
This sequence comes from Rhizomys pruinosus, assembly GCA_009823505.1. Taxonomy (NCBI): domain Eukaryota; kingdom Metazoa; phylum Chordata; class Mammalia; order Rodentia; family Spalacidae; genus Rhizomys; species Rhizomys pruinosus. Next base: position 786,662 of record VZQC01009053.1, on the reverse strand, counting down.
AAATGAAACAGCAGCTGCACAGGAAATAAGGAAAACAGCTGACAAGTTGGACCTCATCAAACACAAATGCTTTTGTACAGCTAAAGAAACAATCCAGGAAGTGAAGAGAAAACCCACAGAGTGGGAAGAAACCTTCACCACTGATACATCAGACAGAGCATTAACATCCAGAATATATAAGCTACTTAAAAAACAAAGAAGTAAGAAAACAAATGACCTACTCAAAAGATGGAGTAAAGAGCTGAACAGAGACTTCACCAATAAGGAAGTAAAGATGGCCGAACACTTAAAAAGTGTTCAACAACATTAATAATTAAGGAAATGCAAATTAAAATCACAATAATGTACCATCTCACTCCAATAAAACTAGCCAAGATCAAGAAAACAAAAGACTAAAAATGCTGGAGAGGTTGTAGGGAAAGGGGAGCACTCATCCACTGCTGTTGGGATTGTAATTTGGTACAACCACTGTGGAAAGCAAGTGTGTAGAACCCTTAAAAAACTCAAAATGAGCTGGGCGGGGTGGCACACGCCTTTAATCCTAGCACTTGGGAGGCAGAGGCAGGCAGATCTTTGTGAGTTTAAGGCTGGCCTGGTCTACGGAGTGAGTTCCAGGACAGCTGGGACTACAGGGAGACCCTGTCTTGAAAAGACCAAACAAAACCCGCAAAAAACAACAAAACAAAAAAAACACAAAAACCCTCAAAATGAAGCCGGGTGTGGTGGCACATGCCTTTAATCTTAGAACTTGGGAGGCAGAGGCAGGTGGATCTCTGTGAGTTCAAGGCCAGCCTGGTTTACAGAGTGAGTTCCAGGACAGCCAGAGCTACAGGGAGACCCTGTCTCAAAAAGACAAAAAAACAAAAAACTCTAAATGAGCCTACCACCTGAACCAGCCATACCACTGCTGGATATATACCCACAAGACCCTTCCTACTGCAAAGATACATGCACAGCTATGTTTATGGCAGCTCTCTTCACAATAGCAAAGAGCTGGAACCAACCCAAATGCCCCTCAACTGATGACTGGATAACAAAAATGTGATACATCTACACAATGGAGTTCTATGGTGCAGTAAAGAAAGATGACATCATGAGCATTGCTGGTAAATGGATGGAACTTGAAGCAATTATGCTAAGTGACGTAACACAGTCCCAGGAAAAAAAAAGGTGAATGGTTTCCCTCTGAGCTGGAGGAAGTGTGTCACTGGGGGCTGGCTTAGTGAGTTTTAACAAGCCTCGTGGTCTACAGTCCCCCTCTCTCTCTGCTTCCTGTGCTCTTTGCAAGATGTGACCCTCGGTTTGCTGCTTGTTTCCAGCCGCCACGCCTCCCACCACAATGGACTCTAATTCCCTGGAACCATCAATCATAAGCTCAAATAAACTCTTCCTTTTATAAGTTCCTTGGTCATAGTGTTTTATCATAGCAACAGAAAAATGACTAATACAGATGCTAACCCCAAATCCCCAGTTGGCAGACAATCTGAGCAACTTTATTATTATATTTTATTGCATATGAAAGCAGCTGTGCTATTCCAATGTGAATCTTTTAATGGGCTCTAGAATTGTCCTACCACTTGTATTCACACGTTGTAATTACCAAATATGGATGGAAGATATGTATTCATATTCTAAAAAAAATGATGTAAAGTTACACATATTTTTACTAGCATGCAACTTTACTCTTAAAATATGAATCTCTAAATGTAGGAATTAACACATAGTTTATTTTCAGAATTTGTAATTTTGATTTATGTGTGGAGTGTATATATGCATATTTTGGAATAATATAAAATTAAAGGGATCAGAGATCTCCCAAGACCACCAGAAGCACAGGTAGGTAGGAGCTGGGTGCTTCAGCAGGATGGATTGTTGTTTGATTTAATCTAGTTGTCTTTGGCTTGATTGGCTTTTGTGGCTGTGGGGGCAAAGTTATCCTCCCATAAAGGTGGGTTTGTGTGAGTCTTGAGATCGGAGATCTCCCAAGACCACCTGAAGCACAGGTAAAGAACAAGGAGTAAAGGAAAAAAAAAAACAAATCAATCAAACAAACAATGAAAGCATCTGAAGGAGGCAAGCAAAGCAAGCCCTCAACACAGTGAAGAGGCATTTGGGACTCACATTCTAATACAGGCAAGGAGAAGCCCATATGCCAGGAACACGAAGAAGAGACAACATGGGTAAGGTCCAGGATAATCCCACACCAAACTCTACCAACCCTGTGGAAGATTCCTACAGTGGGATCCCCTGGGGATGGCCCAAGACACAGATATCCGAAGTACAATTGTGAACATACTTAAAGAAGTACAAGATTATAAAGAGCAAATAAAAGAATTAAGAAAAGAGAATGAAGAACTCAAGAAGGACCTAGAGAGAGAGAATGACAAACTCCAGAAGGAAATGGAAACACTGAAAAGATCCCATGCTGAAAAAGATAAGGAAACCAATCAGCAAAGCAAAGAGCTACAGGAAGAGATTGAGAAGCTCCAAAAGTAAGTAGAAATACTAAAGAAATCAGAAGAGGAAATGAAAAAGGAAATCAAACACTCATCCAATCAAGAGGAAAGGAATGGAAAAAGCCTCAGAAGCAGAATGGAGGAAGCAGAACAAAGAATATCAGACCTGGAAGATAACACAGAACAACTAAAAACCTCAAGGAAAGATTATGAAAAATTTAAAAATACACAAAAATGGAACAACCAGGAGCTGTGGGACACTATGAAAAGATCAAACCTCCGCATCATAGGAATAGAGGAAGGAGAAGAATCCCAAGAGAATGGTATTGATCAGATCTTCAACAGCAGCCAACATCATACCCAAATGGAGAAAAGTTGGAAGCAAGTCCCCCTTAAAGGCAGAACATGGCAAGGACTGTCCACATACACCTTTTCTCAATATAGGGTCTTGAAATGCTTGCTAGGCAAATAGAGGTGGAAAGATGAAATAAATGGGAAATAATGGTGCTGAAAAGGGCGATAGTATAACTATCCTTTTTTGCAGCGATGATATGATAGTGTTTACCTAAGAGAGTGCTAAAATCTCCAACCAGAAAAACATTAGAATGATTAAAAAGTTCAGTAAAGTGGGGACTACAAAAAAACCAGAAAAATCAGTCCAGTCTTTTCCTTTATATCAACAATAGAGCAACTGGAGAAGGAATATAAGGATAGCCTTCCCAATCACAGTAAGCCTGCAAAAAAACAAAAAAAAAAAACAGAAGAAAAAAAAAAAAAAAACAAACCAAAGACAAATAACCAAAAAAAAATTTAAAACCCGGAAGGAGATTGAAAAATGACACAAAAGATGGAAAGACCTCCAGCTGGGGGAGTTGGAAAAATTAATATAGTAAAATTTTCCATTCTACCAAATAATACCGATTCAATGCATCCTCAACAATTATCCCAGAGCTTTTCCCAGACTAGAAACAAAGTCCTTAAATCAATATGGAAAAATAGAACAAAAAGAACGTCGAATACAAGCAAAAACCCTGGATGGAAAAGTAGACAATACTAGAATTACCGTGACTTCAAACTTCTATTACAGGCCATATCATAAAGAATAACCTGGTACTGGCAAAAAACAAACAAAACAAAACAAACAAACAAACAAAAAACAGAACATTGACCAATGGAAAAAAGTTGAAGATTCAAACTTGAGCTCATATACTTCCAAGCGCACCTGATATTTGACAAAGGGGCCAAAAAAGCTCAGGAGGAAAGAGACATCTCAGCAAATGTTTTGGCAAAACTGGAATCACCACTTGTAGAAGAAAAGTAAAACACCTGCTGGTGGTGGTGGCCATCCAGCCCTTTTTAAATCCTAGCACTTGGGAGGCAGAGACCAGGCGCGAGTCTTTGGTAAGTTCAAGGCAGCCTTCTGAGGGGGGGGCTACGAGTGAAGTTCCAGACAGCTGGGGCTACAGGGAGACCCTGTTTGAAAAAGACAGAAAAAAAAAAAAGTAAAACTCAACACCACCTCTCACCCTGTACAAAAATAAACTCCAAGTGGATCAAAAGATCTCAACGTGAAACTGAAACCCCGAAGGTGACAGAAGAAAAATAGGCACTAACTACAAGACATAGGGAAGGAAAAGACTTTCTAAATGAAACAGCAAAAAACTGGCAACAGGAAATAAGGAAAACGCTGACAGTCGGACCTCATCAAACAAAGCTTTTGTACAGCAAAGAACATCCAGGAAGTGAGAAAAACCCACAGAGTTGGGAAGAAAACCTTCACCAGCTATACAATAGACAGAGCAGTAGAACATCGCAAATATATAGGCTACTTAAAAACAAAGAATAAGAAAACAAATGACTCAAAACACCAAAGAACCGATGGATGTAAAAAGCTGAACAGAGACTCACCAATAGAAGTAAAGATGGCCGACAAGTAAAAGAGTGTTCAACAACAGTTAATAATGAAGGAAATGCAAAATGTAAAATCAACATAAGTGTATCATCTCACTCCAAAAACTAGGCCAAGAAGCAGAAAAAAAAGACTAAAAATGGCTGGAAGGTGGGGAAAGGGGAGCACCATCCACTGCTTTGGAATGTAAGTCTTTGAAAGATTAAACAAGATAGACAGACCTCTAGCCCAGTTAACCAAAAGAAGGAACAACTCCAAGTCAATACAGTTCGTGATGAAAAGGGAAATATCACAACAGACAAGGAAAAGATCCAGAAAAATCATACAGGAATACTTCAAAAACCTATACTCTACCAGGTTTGAAAACCTAGAAGAAATGGATGAATACCTGAAATCCTGGGAATCACCAAAGCTCAACCAAGAAGAGATCGACAGCTTAAACAGACCCATAATATATGAAGAAATTGAAGATGCAATAAGAAACCTCCCAACTAAAAAAAGCCCAGGCACAGATGGTTTCATGGCAGAATTCCATAAAACATTTCAAAAAGACCTACAACCATTATTACTGAAATTGTTAAGAAGGATACAGAGGGAATTCTCTGAAATTCCTTCTAAGAAGCCAGCATCACTCTATTACCTAAACCAGGCAAAGATACAACCAAAAAGGAGAACTATAGACCCATCTCCCTAATGAACACAGATGCCAAAATTCTAAACAGGATACTGGCAAATCACATACAAACTCACATCAAGAAGATCATCCATCATGACCAGGTTGTATTCATACCAGAGATGCAGGGATGTTTCAACATACGAAAATCAATAAACATCATCAAGCATATAAATGGACTGAAAGAGAAAACAAAAACCACACCATCATCTCAATTGATGCTGAAAAAGCCTTTGACAAAATCTAGCATCCCTTCATGCTTAAAGTCCTAGAGGGAATTGGATTGGAGGAATCATTCCTCAATGTAATCAAAGCCATATACAGAAAACCCACAGCCAATATCATTATAAAGGGGAAATGACAGAAACATTCCCTTTAAAGGTAGGAACTCGGCAAGGCTGCCCCCTGTCACCACTCCTCTTCAATATAGTGCTTGAAACACTTGCTAGGACAATAAGACAAGAAAAGGAAATTAAAGGAGTACTAATTGGAAAAGAGAAAGTCAAGCTATCCCTATTTGCTGATGATATGATTGTTGATTTAAAGCATGCTAAAAACTCCATCAGAAAACTCCTAGAAACAAATAACAGCTTCAGCAAAGTGGCAGGATACAAAATTAACCTAAAAAAATCAGCAGCCTGTCTTTACACCAACAAGCCTTTTTAAATACATTTTTGTTACATTTATTTATGGTGTGTATGTGTGTGTTGGGGTATGTGTGTCATGATACTCATGTGGATCTTAGAGAACAACGTGCAAGAGACATGTGTGTCCCAGGAATTGAACGTAGGTTGTCAGGCTTAGTGCTAAGTGCATTTACCCATTGGGCCATATTACCACACCTCCTTTCTCCCTTTTTATTCAGTCCAGGACTGAAGCCCATTGGATGGTGTCACCCACATTCAGTGTGGTCTTTTCCTTTTGGTTTAAATCTCTTACAGATATACCCAGAGGTGTTGTAACCTAGGTGATTATAAATCCAGCCAAATTGACATGAAGATCACATATTTAGCAATTGGATTGTTTGTTTTTAAATTTTATTTATTATTTTCATTTTATGAGTATATTACCTACATGTGTGTAAGTGCGTCCATGTCATGAAATGCCCACAGAGGTCAGAGACGGTGCCAGATGCCCTGGAATTGGAGTTAGAGATGGTTGTCAGCCACCTTGTGGGCGTTGGGAATCAAAGCTGGGTCCTCTTAACTGCTGAGCCATCTCTCCAGCCCAGGCAATTGCATAACCCATTGGACACATGTGGGGTGATCAGGTCCCCTACATCTTTGCTAGCAGTTTATGTCCTGAGGCAGGCTGGACCCCTAATTATATGAGAGGAATGAAGGGAAACAGCTAGGGGTATTCAAAACGTTGTGTCCTGTAAGCTCACTGATAGAAAGATTCCCAAATAGGAACTCCAACATGACTGCTTCTTCCCCAATTGCTGGATATTGTGAACTTTTGATATGCTCCTCTGTCTGCTCTCTCAGTCAGGTTACTCTGATGGACACTGTAAGCCCCTAATTTGGTAGTTTTGCTACCATCTATCTGTAACTTGCTTTGTGTTCTTTTGCTTGCTACATGATTTTTTTTTTTTTTTTTTTGTTGTTGGTCTTTTGAAGACAGGGTCTGAACTTGCTCTATAGACAGGCTGGCCTTGAAATCCACTGGCGAGTCTGCCTGCCTCTGCCTCCAAGTGCTAGGATTAAAGCGTTGTGCCACCATGCCTGGGTCTTTCGACATACTTAATTAAACCCAAAGCACAGCGCTCATGGACTTTTCTCCAGATTGAACAAAATTGATAGGGAACAAAAAAAGAGTGGGAGCAGTTGAATTCAAAATGTAGCTACACTAAAAAAATCTTAGATAGCTGGTGGTGGTGGCGCCATGGCCTTTAATCCGAGTCACTTGTGGAGGCAGAGGCAGGCGTACTCTTTGTGCTGCGTTCCGCCGTGGTGGTTACAGGGCGGTCAGGACAGGGGGGCTACAGGGAGACCCGGGCTGAAAAAGACCAAATCGAGATATATTATATATATATATAAAATAAAATAAATTAGAATGGATTTTCAACAAATTCAACTGTAGGTTATTTAGAAAAGACTCAGCTAAAACATAATGATACAGCAAGGCAAAAAGCACAAAAATAATAAAAAAGGAATATGTTTTATTAAATGTATAACAAATTTAATTAATGTGAAAAATAAACTAGAAACATGACTGTAAACTCCCAAATAGTGCTTGGAAGAAAAATGGCAACAGAAATGAACAAAGTAGGGGCTGGAGAGATGGCTCAGTGGTTAAGAGCACCGACTGCTCTTGCAGAGGACCCGATTTCGATTCCCAGCACCCACATGGTGGCTAATAACCATCTTTAATGCCAGTTCCAGGGGAATCTGACACCCTCTTCTGACCTCTGCGGCATTGCACGACATGGGTGAACCAACCTACATGCAGACAGTACATTCATATACATAAGAAAATAATAAATAAAAAAAAAGAAATGAACAGAGTAGAAACAAATACACAAGAGATCAGAAAGGAATTCTACTGCTGACAAATGTCTGATATCACTCAGAAATGAAGTGCTAAAAATGAGTTAAAAAGATCTAAATAATAAAAGTGAAAACCTAAGAGGATTATGTTATGAAACAAAGCCCTATGAATGCTGCAACATGAACACTCTCTGAAAATGCACCGTGACACCAGCCTGACACAAAATGTGCCATGCAGAATTCTACCTGTATGAAATTTCCAAAACAGGGAAAACTGTAGAAGAAAAGTAGATGGTTATGGGACGTGTGGGGAGGATAAGGGAAGGACCTGCTGACAGCTAAGGGTTTCCTTGGAAAGAGATGAAAATGCCTGTGTTGCTGATCTCAGAAGAAAAGCTTTCCACCTTTCAATACTGTACATGATTTCAGTTTGTCACATGTATCAAATACCATATTAATTGAGCTATATTCTTTCTGTACTTAATTTTTATGAGCTTTTCTAGCCATGAAAAACTGTCACAGTTTCTCAAATACTTGTTCTTATTTTACCAAAATGTTCATGTCTTTCCATTTTATCTGTCAGTGTGGTGTGTCACATTTTATTTGCACAGTCCAGTCAACCTACCATTTCAGGGATAAATCCTACTTGATCATGATTTATGATGTTGTGTGTGTGTGTGTGTGTGTGTGTGTGCATGTGTATGGACATGTGTGTAGTTTGTAGTGTGAATGTATTCATGTGTGTGCATGTGGAGACTAAAGCAAGATGCTATAGGGATCCATCTGTCTTTCAACCCTTTCCCCCACGCTGGAGTTACAGGCACATGTAGCAATGGCTGGCTCTTTATGTGGGTGTTGGAGACTCAAATTTAAATCCTAACACTTGGAGCGAATGGTCTTACCCACTGAGCCATCTTGCCAGCCCCATTATGTGACATTTTATGCACCAGTGAATTTTGTTTGCTAGTAGTTTCTTTTTTGAAAATTTTATTTATTTTTTTGTGTATGAATGTACTATCTGCATGGAGGTTTGTGCACCAGTGTCGTGCAATGTCACGGAGGTCAGAAGGGGGTGTTGGATTCCCCTGGAACTGGAGTTAAAGATGGTTCTCAGCCACCATGTGGGTTCTGGGGATTGAACTCCGGTCCTCTGCAAGAGCAGTTGGCACTCTTAACCGCTAGGCCATCTCTCTAGCCCCCACTAATAGTTTCTAGAGAACTTTTGCATCATATTCCTTAAGGATACTGGCCTGTAATTTTCTTCTGTTGTCCTGGCTGGTTTCAGTACCTAATGTAATGCTGGCCATGTAAGTTTTGATGCTTCGTTAACTTTTTTTTGTTTTTGTCTTTTTGAGACAGGGTCTCCCTGTAGCCCCAGCTGTCCTGGAACTTACTCTGTAGACCAGGCTGGCTTCGAACTCACAAAGATCTTCCTGCCTCTGCCTCCCAAGTGCTAGGATTAAAGGTGTGCGCCACCATGCCCGGCTTGTGTTAACTATTTTGGACAAAAAACTAAAAGCACTGGTGTTAATTCTTCTTAAACAATTGGTAGAATTCAGAAGTGAAGTCATCAGTGGTTTCTTTGAAGCTTTTGATTCTGAATCAGTCACCATGCTGTTATTATTATATTCATATTTTGCATTTATTTATGATTCAGTTTTTGTTAATGAATTTATCTTTTCTAGGTTATTCAGCTTGCTGGCATATAATTATTCATAGTAGTCATATAGCTGGTACTTTTATTTGTTTTAATATCTTATCTTTCACTTAGAATTTTTAGCCTTTTCCCCCCTTTTAGTGAATAATATATTAATTAACAAAACAAAACAATTCTTATTTTTGTTGTTTTCTTACTTTTTTTTTTTTTTTTTTTTT
>VZQC01009053.1:760078-776642 GCA_009823505.1 Rhizomys pruinosus | reverse complement strand
AAAAAAAAAAAAACAAGGACCAATAGGCAAAGAACTCTCAACTGTCCTGGGGCTTCCACTCATCTTGTTACCCACTGTTGATGTGGCCTACTGAAAATGCCATCTGCCCATTCTCCTGTTAACTCGTCTAGTTATCTATCCTTCGACCTGTTTCCTTCATTTGGACTCAGTTCTACAGTTTTGCTTGCACACTTGTGACCTGCAATGGCCTGATCCACACCTGTCAGTTTCTCCAGCTTCTTCCCTATAGCTTGGTTCAGATTTGTTATCACTATAGACTCTTGTATCATTACTGGATTCTTCTTAGTTTTGGTTTCTCAGATATTTTTGAAACTTCTTGACTCTTGAGTCATTTGTAGTTAGTATATAGATATACATATATATATATACATACATACATACATACAGAGAGAGAGACAGACAGAGACAGAGACAGAGAGATTACAATGTGATGTGTAATGTATGATCTGAGGGTTAATATTAGCAATTGAGGTTATAATGAAAGAATGTGCAATCATCTTGGTCTGGGTTACCAAAGAAAGCTGGAATATTTGGAAAATAATTGCCATTGAAACCACCATATATGATTAGTAAATTTATTGTTCTTTAGTGGATTCTTGAGTCAGATGTAGTGGTATACTTGAGAGGAAGAGGCAGGCAGATTTCTGTGGCTGAAGCCAGCCTGGCCTATACAGTGAGCTCCAGGCCAGCCACAGCTATATAGGGAGACCCTGTCTCAAATAAAACACAACTACAAACATGTTCATCTATGTTTCAGACATAACATACTCATGAAAATGTTCCAATATATTACATATTGTATAGACTGCCCCATGTATACTTGAAAAGAATGTGTATTCTGGTTTTTGATGGAATGTTCTATCCATATCTATTAGGTGCATTTGATATTTAAATCTATTTTCTCCTTATTGATTTTGTTTGATAAATGATCTATCTAACATTGAAAGCAGACTATTGATGTCTTATATATTATTGTGTTGTTGTCAATTTCACCCTTCCATTCTGTTAATATTTGCTTTATATTATTAGGTTGGGTGAAAATGAATACAATGGCTGTAATGCAGCTCTTTCTTCTGGTCTTGTCATGACCACTACCATCATGAAGCAGAATTGATGAGATGACCTATAACAGACTTTGGTCTACAGAAATAAGCAGAATAGATAGATCTGAAGTAATGGTAATGAAGTAGCTTCAGGCCTTCCTGAAAGGCAGGGGGAGAGTCACAAGATCCTCACCAAAGATTACTTTTGTCACTTATTCCTGCCCCAATTGCATGTAGTCTTGGAGACAGCTAGGGTTTATAGGATACAGAAAGTTGACTGGGAGTTAAGACACTGGACTGGAGCAGCTTTTCATAAATCATCAATGCCAGGGATGAAGGGGCCGCTGAGCCACCCCTCTTCCTGCACATAATCCTGATGAACTCATTGATTCATCAAGCTGGACTTAGGATCCTTTCTTTGATCTGTAATTGTTCTCTCTGATTGTGTGAATAGATGTTTCTTTACTTTGCCCCAGGAAAAGTTATAAAGCTGTGATATTGTCTCTTAATGACAGTTTACTTATCTTGTTGAATAGAGAACCCTTGCTTTCTTTCACTCCATTTTCTTTTTTTTTTTTTTTTGTGTATGAATGTACTGTCTACATGTAGGTCTGTGCACCCATGTCATGCAATGCCACAGAGGTTAGAAGAGGGTGTCAGATTACCCTGGGACTGGAGTCAAAAATGGTTCTCAGCTGCCATGTGGGTGCTGGGGATCGAATCTGGGTCCTCTGCAAAAGCAGTGGGTGCTTTTAACCACTAGGCCATCTCTCCAGCCCCTTTCACTCCATTTTCATTAATATCTTTTCTATTCTTTTGATTTCATACTATGTCTTTAAACCTACACCTTAAGTTTACTGTGAGTAGTTGTATATAGGTTACTTATCTAACCTATTCAGCCACTCTAGGTACTTTTTTTTATAGCAATATAGGTAAGAAATATTATTTTGTTTTCTAATTTTTTGAGCTTTCCTTGTTTCCATTCTTTCTTGTTATCTTGCTTTGTAATTTAATCATCCTTTGGTAGTGCTATGTTTCATGACTTTATCTCTGTGTATTAACTACAGGTATAGGTCTTCATGGTTACCACAGATGTGGTAAATATAGGAATAATAAATTCAGAGCTGATGATAGCTTAACTTTGACTGTTGTTATCTGCCAAATGGGTTCTGGGAATCAAACCAGGTCCTCACCAAGAGCAGACAGTGGTCTTAACCACTGGGTCATCTCTCTAGCCCCCAGTATCTGAGAATCTTTAACACAGGTGTGATTTTTTTTTCTAGGATCTTCAGTTCATACTACAATAATGTATAATGGGTATATAGCATGTATGTTAAAAATAAAATGTAGAGGAAGAAAAGGTAAAATGAGTGCCTCACTTCCTTATATGTTGTCATTGTTTGGAATGTCCCCTTCAAAAAGGTCTTTCAGTTAAAGACTTAGTCCCTAGCCTGTGGTCCTACTGGGGTATGGTAGAACCTTTAAAAGAGATGGAACCTTACAGAATAAGGTTAGATTACTAGGGTGTTTAGCCCTGGAGAAGATATTGGGACCTTGGAGCCTTTCTGCCTGTCTTTACTTCATGGGGTCAATGAAGTAAACAGGCCTTCCCTTCCATGTTTCTGTTATAATAGATCAAAGCAAGAAAGTCAAGTGAGCAAGGATTGGGACTTAGGTAGCCATAACCTAAAATATACATTTTCTCCTTTTACTTCATTATCTCATTTATTTTGCCATAGTAATGGAAAGTAGACTAACACATATGTGTTTCCTTGATTGTCCAGCAGGGAAACATATCTTTTCTTTCTAATCTTATCATACTTTTGTTCATTTCAATTAAGAGTTATATACTTATGTTCAAGCTTTATAAGACTAGGCAAAACTTTGTGGATATGGCTTAGCTCTAGAACACTTGCCTAGTATGCTGAAGGGTCTGGATTTATTCACTAACACAAACAAAAACCAAACCAAACCAAAACAAAACAAAAACCCAAAACAAAACAAAGCAGAAAACACACACCAAAAAAACAGAAGTAAATAGTTATAGGGTAGTTGTTTTTCCTGAGCCCTGCTTAGAAGGTACTATTGCTACTCTATTCCAGAACTCTTGATGAAAAGATGTTGCTGCCAACTCACCCGGTATTACAAGTATAATGAATACTGGATCCAAACTGGTTGTCTGTGTCTACATGCACCATGCCATTTTGAGGAGCTGAAGGAGTTGTACATGATTTACCTATGAGCAAGAAACAGAATTTTGGAGTCAGGTAATTTTATGAATTATATGAAGTCCTAACCTGACTATGACTTACTATAGAGAACATATACAATTAAAATGATTACACAGATTTTGGTACTTTGAGGGAACACACCAGAATGCCTTAGTATGATTCCCCAGGGCAGCAGTACTTGTCAAAGAATGTCTCATCCAAATTCTTTGTCATCCTTACACTGTGACTCCAGAAGCACATATACTTCATTTACTGCCAAACTGTTATCCGGGTATAACAATTCATGGGTCTTAAAGCCTGAGCTTTTCTCATCTTTAGTTATTAAATTGCACTTTTCTTGGCTTCTGAATCAGTTGTGGAAAATTGGACAGCCTTACTGACTAGAAATTTTCACTCATTCATGTCCCATCATGGTCATTTCTCATTAAATTTCACTTATTATTGAGAAAGCAGTGGTAATAAGATATGATCTATGAGAATAACTCACATGTACTATACTTTGTATAATATTTAAATGATATATGTAAATAATTGTAAAATTTAGAAAAACTGAAGCAGATTCTACAACAGGAAGGGGCTTGCTCTATAGAGTTACTCACGTTTACAGATGTTTTCAGCACTTGTCCAGACTAAGTTTTCTTGGCAAGTAATGTTGAACTGTTTCCTAAAATATCCAGGGAGACATTCATACTGCAAAGATGACCCAAAGGGAAAAGTGGACTCATGGATTTGATTTGTAGGCCTGGCAAATGGAAATTGTGCTGGGGCTGTGCACTGGCCTGGAGATTGAGACAACAGCAATGTCACAGTTAAGGGAGGAACTTCTAGTCTCCCTTCCTTTTCTGTCCAAAGTATTTTATAGATGTGCTCAAAGAAGAAAAATAACATTCTTTTTTTTTTCTTTTTCTTTTGGTCTTTTTGAGACAGGGTCTCCCTGGAGTTCCAGCTGTCTTGGAACTCACTCTGTAGACTAGGCTGGTCTTGAACTCACAAAGAGCCGCCTGCCTCTGCCTCCCAAGTGCTAGGATTAAAGGCAAGCGGGGATAGCATAGTTAAAGGCTGAGGCTAAGAACCGCAAAAAAAGAGAGCATTCTTATAATGGTAAATAAAAGGGCTCCTTTAATGGGTATCTTAGAAATGAGGTTTTAAAATAATTTTAGTTAGCATTCTTCCAATTAATGTCTTGTGTAAAACCCAAACAAAACAAAACAAAAAACCTGCTGCTACTTTGACTTAATCGATGTGTATTCAGCTTAATTAACATATAACATTAATATAATATAATTTAAGTAAATAAACTGTCTTTCACTGAAGGTGAAACTCCTACTCATAGTTTGAAATTTCAGCGAATTAGACAGTACCTATACTTGGACTTCCTCCATCTCATTCCCACTCATCACTCTCATTGTAACAATATTTTCTCATACACTGAACCAGCTGGATCACTCTTAATAATCCAGGTTTACCAGTCCAAGAGCCTCCTCTCTCGCCCTCAAGCTCTAGTTAAAAAAATATATTCTTTTTCATTTTATATGTATGAGTGTCTACATGTGCAAGGAGGCCAAAAAGAGTGTCCAATCCCCTGTAACTGGACTTACAAATAGTTGTTAGCTGTCTGTGGGCCCTGGGAATGGAACCCAGGTCCTCTGCAGGAATAGTCAGTGGGCTTAAATTGCTGAGTCATTTCTCCACTCCCATCAGGCCCTACTTTTGCCAAGGAGAAAAGAGACAAAATTCAACAACTAAAACTCTACTTCCCTTTGTGAAAGTATTTTTTTTTTTTTTTTTGTCTTTTCAAAACAGGGTCTCCCTGTAGCCCCAGCTGTCCTGGAAATCACTCTGTAGACCAGGCTGGCCTTGAACTCACAAAGATCTGCCTGCTTCTGCCTCCCAAGTGCTAGGATTAAAGTTGTGCACCACCACGCCCAGCGAAAGTATGTATTTTTTGATACGTGTCTTTATTTAACTTCCATACCCTTTAAGGGTTAACAGGATTAAGTCAAAGAAATAAAATTGCATTTGGATCAAACAACATTTAATCAAGAAGAAATATCTGTAAGAAAGAAATCATTTTAGTTTAACTTTGGAATTATGTCTATGATTGTTCTTTTAAGATCTGTTTCCTGGGCTACCTCCAGGGAGATCCACTGTTAAAGTCTTCTGTAGGACTGATAGAGTTTGGTGGGGATTTATTATTTGCTTTTTGCATGTTGTTTTTTCCTTGTGCTTTGGGCATGTGGATTTGTTTTGTTGTAATCTGATGCAAAATTCGAGTATTTCTTTTCTTTTTTTTTAATTTTTTTTATTTTTAAGGGATTCTACAATACAATGACACAGTTGTTTGCAGAAAACACTGATGTTACTCAGTATGTCATACAATTAAGTAATTGGTGCATTTTGCAAGTATCTATGTCCAAATTTTGAACAACCCAAGGTTCCCATAGTACAGTTGGAGAAGCTTGTATGCACAGGCATGTTGATCAATCAGGTGTCCAGACTATATTCCTGTAGTCTCATGATTCACCCCATCTCTCCACAGCCCTTACAATCTACCATGCCTCCTCTTCCGCAGTTTGTTCCCTGGTCTTTGGGAAAGGGGCACAAGTGGGTGAGAAGAAAACAGTCTAATTTCTTTGGAGTTGTCATTTTGGACTCCGTTGTTCAATTTCCTTCTTCATGGATTTAAAGCTTTCCCAGTGATACCCTTTTCAGTCATACTACAACGCACAAGCTATTGGATGTACAGGCATTTAAGCAGTACCACTTCTTGTGTCAGCTACGCTGTGAGCATAGACAAGCTGCTTGGATGGTATGCTAATCGACAAACTGTGGTTTCCTATAAAGGGTGGCAAGTTTCTTATTGTGGCTTATAACACGCCATAACCACTAGAGGACCCATAAGCTTGTGGCAATCCGCTGTGAGTTAATTCCTCCAATGAGAGAGTCTAATAGCAAATATTTTGGGATATAAATAGACATTGGCTGCAACTGTTGCACAGTATCTCCAGGGAGCTGAGGTGTAGCTGATATTTTCCGAGGAGTCTTGTTTGTCTCAGGGAGACCAATATTTTGCTTTTTCACATTAGTGGCCTTTGGTAATGCTATCTAGCATTTCAGGGCCAGTTGATTGTACACTAGCAAGTGACGTTTCATAACATTTTCTTTGCTCACACCAGGTCTTCGACACAGGGACTTATGCCTTTCTCCTTGCATATCATCCAACTTATAGGCAAAAGGCCTTTATCATTTGGGGGGCGGGTTTGAATCCCCTAGCCAACACTCCTGGGCAGAATATTCATTGGCTGATGTCAGAGCTCCTGTGGTAATATATTTTGCTTAATTACACAAACTTATAAACACTTTATTATTGAATTTGACTCTAGATAGAGATTTATCCTTTCACAGTTCCTATGCCCTATCCATCAGTTATAAGTCTTGTACCTGTTTTATAGGAAATTACTACTGTAAACAATTGGCTCTAGTTTACAGTTGGGAGTGGTTTCATTACCATTTCCCTGTTGTTCGTTTCTTAAAAAAAGAAAAAAAAGAAAAAAAAAAGGGCGGGGCAGGAGGGGATAGTTAGGAAGGTTTCTCAGCATTAGGGTCCTTTATTAACAGTCAACCCCAATATTCAGAGAGATGCTCAGTGTCCGTGTCTCAGGCAGTTTGATGTTCCTCATTCCTTAGAGTTCAGATGGGTCAACCTCTATACTGGCATTTCCCAGTCCACCATGTGCAGCCAAAATTTGTACATTTCAGGCATTTAGATTGGTGATTTTTACTGTGGGAACATAAAATTATCCTCCCATTGTTATTTTAAGATCAGAAAAGTTGCAAATTTATCAATAGGATTTAAACACAGAGTTTTCCATTTGTAGCCCAGAAAGGCTAGTACCCCACCTCCCACCTCCCTCTTTTTTTTTCCTTTCCTTAGGTTTTTATGTTTTGACCTATAGATGCCTAAGTTTGTATTACACATACACATAAAAGGAGCCAATGCTATAAGCTTCATTAAATTTAACCCAAACTGGTCTATTGACTGTATGCTACTTATTTGGGAATGGAAATTTACGCTTAGTTCCTTTCAACTTGTCCTACAAGTAAAGAAAAAATATTAATTAATTGTATTTGTGTTATCAGAAAATCTACATAGGCCATGTATCCCTTAACCGATACAAATATAAAATAAGACATTAACCACGTTTTATATCCGATTAGTTCAATTGTATTACCATTTCCACCAAAACCTACACCTACATTTAATTAATCTAAACAATTCACTAAGCCATTAAAATATCCTATACTTGGTGGATAAAGCTTGGGCAGAGTTGAGAACCTGCTAAATAAATTTTACCCAATAAACACTTTGCTCTTTAACGCTTTATGACTGGACTAAGACTTCTACTTATTTCTTTGCTGTGTTGGAGGCTTACTTTACTTGTTTTCTTCGGGTTCCTCTGTTTTTTTCTTCCTCTGTTGTTTATGAAGGGCTGGCTGGCCTAGTTTTCAGGTTTTCTCTTTTCGTTATGTATTGAAAGGTCCAACTACCATTTCTCTTTCTGATCTGAAGCTTCTGCAGAGATCTGAACAGGTAACAAATCAGGTAGGCTAGCTGCCTAGCATACTAGCTTGCTCACTCCAGATGCTTCCCGCTGACCTGTTCCTTTAGGTTGGCTGTGGAGTGACAGGTTTGCTGTCTCTAATGCTACCTTGTGCTGCAGAGTCACTACTGCTGTTCCCACTGGGATGTCCACACCACAAATCACTGCGGTGGGAGGAGGGAGGAAGAGATGACAGGGCTACCTTGGCCAGTGTGCCAGTAACTGCCAGGTCGCTGGGACCTTCACCCAGCCCTTGCTGACTGCAGCTCACCCCAGGTCAGGTTGCTGGGACCTTCACCCAGGCCTTGCCAGAAGTGGGTGCAGGGCCTCCATCTCACCCGAGGTTGCTGGGACATTCACCTTTTCACCCAGAGTCACTGGGACCTTCACCAGGCACTTGAAGCCTGCATCTCCAACTTCTATGAATTAATTCCTCCACTCTGGAGATGGAGCTCTCCACCATATTTTAAATCCCAAGGTGCTATGAGCACTAGAGAATTCCAGTAGCATTCTCTTCATTTCAACCTTGGTGACTAAACTGGTCCATGGTTTGAGTCTGTGTCACATTTGGAGGCTATTGTGATAACCTCAGTAAATTTCCTTTATAGTCAGTAATGCCTGGGATTTTTTTTTTATAACAGTAGCTTAATAACCATGGCCAAACTGTAGTAACATTTCAGTAAGAGGATGGCAGAGCTACAAAAATCCCTAAGGATTTACAATAGGTTGCTTAATGAATAAAATTTAGTTTTATCACATATCTTCATCTAACCAGATACTCTCTGATGCCTAGGGAGATAAAATTTTAATTACAACTTTTTACAGAATTCAAAAAACAAAACCTTTTTCCTCTGGCCTCTGAGAAGAGAAGGAACAAATGAATGCAAACAGTCTTATGAAAAGCATAAACCCTGAGTTGATAGGAAGAAGCTGGATAAATACACTTAAGACTGTTATCTCTGGGCTGGAGAGATGGTACAGTGGTTAGGAGCGCTAACAATTCTTGCAGGGGTCCCAGGTTCAATTCTCAGCACCCACACAGCACCAAATAACCCTCAGTAACTCCAGCTCCAGGGGAATCCAATGCCCTCTTCTGACCTCTGTAGGCAATACACAACATGGATGCATTTACGTATATGCAGGCAATACACTCATATACGCAAAAATAAAAATGATAAAATATTTATTAAAAAAAGGCTGTCATCTCAACTGACATGCTGGTAATGAGTCTACCAATGGAGAGAGATACTTCTGGGAACATCTCTAAGAATGTTTTAATTTAAGAGGAAGGTAGATGAGGCTTTAGAATTTCTGTACTCGGTAAAATAAAAAAAATTTATTTGGGGATACATCCACCGTTAAAGTGTAATATATAAACTCTCCTGACATTTCTACCTGCAATTATTTTTTCATTGTTCCCTGGAACTCCCTTGCTCTTCTAGTCCTAAGTGCTCTGGGTGGAAGTGGATCAAATGGAAACTCAAGTGAGAGTTGATGATGATGGGATTTGGGGTGTGGGATAAAGCACAGAATCCTGGGTAAGCAGTTCCCTAGGCTGTTATATCTACACATCCTTGAGAACAAATACACAGGCAATGGTTCTGAGATACAAATTGATTAAATGGCAGGCCTTGGGTCACACAGTTGAGGAGTTTTATGCAATTTAAGCAGCAACACCATGAAAGAGACCTCAGTATCTCCATTTTACAGATGAGCAAACAGTCAGGCATACTAACTTTCCTCATAATTAAATTCTAAGACCAGAACTAGACTTCCTCAGACTTCTGCTGACCCCTGCCCTTCCTTTTCTATATTCCTTTCAGTGACTACTATCAGTAGGCATTCAATGAAGCAGCAAGTCCTGAATACACCGAGGGCAGGATTTCCAGCAGGCAGGGGACCATGAAGTCTCAAGCTGGCTTAGGGCTCCACACTCACCCAGGAACCAGGACAGGCTGGGCACCTGCAGGGATGGCAACCCAAGGTGTTCGAGTCAGATCCCAACCACCCTGTGGCCCTGTCTCCTAGGCATCCCTTGTTTCCCCAGCACATCCGTCTTCCTGGTGCAATCCCATGTCCTGGGCGTCTCCCCAGGAGCCCCTGCCTCCCTCTGTTCACAGGAGGTGCAGGGCTGCTCCAAATCACATTCCCTTGAGCAATTGAGCATACTTTCCCCAATGAGGGTGAAGGACACATTCCCATATGGGTTAGAATCACACATGTAAGTTATTGCCTTTCCAATGGGAAAAGCTTCCATTAAGGATAGCTGCGGAACTTGGATAGAAAGAAGTTAAAAGCTCTTATAGTTTTAGTTTTCATCAGACAATTTCTATATTATAGAGTGCTATGGTTTGTTCAGCTTTAAAATGCTAAGAAGATGACAGTGAATAATAGGCCATTGATAGGATCAACAGTATGACATAGAAGACAAGTTATTGCAAGAATATAAGAGTTATTTGTATCTACCAGACAGTGGATTTTTCCGGATAATAAAACTTCAATATCTTTGATTATATACTCAAACCTTTAAAGAAGAATATCCATTTAGGAGAGTAATTCATTTACTTATTCAATGTATATTCATTGAACATGTACTGTGTTAGCCTTTTTTTTTTTTTTTTTCTGTGTTAGCCTTTTATTAAACATGGAGGACACAGTGGTGTAGAGTACAGGTCAGATCATCATCCTCCAAGGACCTTGTATTCTATGGACCTATTTTCAAAATGTATTTCATGTATATTAATCACCTTAAAGGAATGAGATCTTTCTTTGATGACTTACAGATACCTAGTATACAACAGCCATTGAAATTAGAAGAAACAAAGCCAAGATAGTGTCAAAGATAGTAGGGTGGTTGTTTGTAATTTTGCTTTTAGGAATATTGTATTTAGAGGAGAGTAGAGATTTATATACATGGTAGGTCCTTATTTTAAAAAGCACCATAAGCTGGGCATGGTGGTGCACACCCCTAATCCCAGCACTCAGGAGGCAGAGGCAGGTGGATATCTGTGTGATCAAGGACAGCCTGCTCTACAAAGTGAGTTCTAGGCCAGCTGAGCTCCAGGGAGACCCTGTCAAAGAGATGATAGATGACAAATAGATGATTTATGATTGATGATAGATGAAAGGAAGGAAGGAAGGAAGGAAGGGAGGGAGGGAGGAAGAAAGGAAGAAAGGAAGAAAGGAAGAAAGGAAGGAAGGAAGAAAGAAAGAAAGGAAGAAAGGAAGGAAGGAAGAAAGAAAAAAGAAAGAAAGAGAAGTTTTACCAGACATGGTGGCACAAGCTTTTAATCCCAGCACTCGGGAGGCAGAGGCAGGTGAATCTTGGTGAGTTCAAGGCCAGCCTAATCTCAGTGAATTCAAGGCCAGCCTGGTCTACATAGCGAGCTCCAGGCCAGCTGGGACTAAAGGGAGAACCTGTCTCAAAAAGACCAACAACAACAAAAAAGGAATTTGAATAATTCAGAAGCAGGAAGACTAATAAAGCTGTATACCTATGGCTATGTAAATGACTCAAAATTGATTTGGGGGCTGGAGAGATGGCTCAGTGGTTAAGAGCACTGATTACTCTTGCAGAGGACCTAGGTTTTGATTCCCAGGACCCACATGGCAGCTAAGAACTGTCTTTAAGCCAGGCGTGGTGGTGCATGCCTTTAATCCTAGCACTCGGGAGGCAGAGGCAGGTGGGTCTCTGTGAGTTCATACCAGCCTAGTCTACAGAGGAGTTAAAGGCCAGCTGGGGCTATAGGGTGACCCTGTCTCAAAAAAAAAAAAAATGTGCTGTCCAATCTTTGGGATCAAGAAATAATGAAGCAAAATCCTATTCTGTACTGAGGAAAACATAGACAAATTAAGAGAAATCAATAATGATTCTGCCATTAGATTTTCTTTTCTTTTTTATTTTTATTTTTTGATCTTTTCAAGACAGCGTCTCCCTGTAGCCCCAGCTATCCTAGAATTCACTCTGTAGACCAGGCTGGCCTCGATTTAATCAGCTTAGTATTTCCGTTTTAATTCTCTTTCTTTTTTTAAAATGGTACTTCTTTTTTANTTGTATTCTATGGTTTAGCCCAGCTAAATTCAGCAATATTTAAACAGGGAAGTAGGGCTTTCATAAACGGATTTTTTTTTTTTTTGGTCTTTTTGAGACTAGAGGTCTCCCTTTAGTCCCAGCTGGCCTGGAGCTCACTATAAAGACCAGGCTGGCTTAGAATTCAGAAATCCACCTGCCTCTAACTCCCGAGTGCTAGGTTTAAAGGCATGTGCCACCACATAAACTGATTTTTAAATATTAAGCCAACTTCACAATGCTGGAATAAAGAATATGGTAATTATACACACATACACAAACACACACACACATACACACACAGAGGCAGACAATAACATGATGTTTATTCTATAAATTCATAGTTAGTTTGCCTTTTAAAGTCAATGATATATTACATTAACAAAATGAATGAAACAGATATGATGATTTAAATATAGGCAAAATAAGAATAAAAGAATATCGTATATATCACATATATAGATATATCATCTCTTTTATTCAATATGTACTAGAGGTTGTAATGGAATATGTAAAACAAGTAAGAAAATGATTTCAAAGTTGGTCAAATTCATAATGACATGATTATACAGAAAATTTAAAAGAATATGCAAGACTGATTGGTGTAAGGTCAAAATGTGCATTCCTAGAATCAATTTTAGAATGAAATTTTAAAAAATTATATCTAAGAATAAATTTAATGGAAAATATGAATTATACATGTAAATAAATAGATATGCTACAATAAAAATGGATGGTTTTATCATGCTCATCAATTTAAAACTCAAAATGCAAATCTGTTAATAGTTTACAAATTGATGTACTGAATCCATATAAACAGTACAAATTCAAACAGGATTCTTTTTGTAGTAATTGATCAGTTTATTCTAGATTTAATATAGAAATGAAAAGGGCCAAGAATAACCAAATAACTCTTTTAAAAAGTGCATTGTTAGAAGATATATGCCACCAGAGACCAAGTTATAATACTATAGTAAATGAAATTATATATATAAAGAAAACAGAATCCAACTTCAAGGAGACCAACAAACAAGATCACTCAACTTGTGTCCAGGGTGATTCAGTATTACAGATGCAAAGAATGAGGTTGTGTTGTTTTTGTTTGTTTCTGGTTTTTGTGGATGCTTGGGATTGAACCCAGGACTTCTTTCATGTGATACAAATGCTTCAAACTTGAAATATATCCTCAGTCCCCTAAATGTCCTTTTTATTATAATAAATGGTATAAGATCAATTCTCTATCCACCAGGAATAAACAAATAAAAGCTAAAACACTTTGTACTCCATGTTAGCTTTTATTTGTTTATTCCGATGGAGTATGTACAAAATTTTTGCAATTCTGCATACTGATTTTATATTCCTTATAAACTTTTAAATTAATTTCAATGTATTTGCTTTCAATGGATTACTTTCAAATTGTAGTTTAAAATATGTAGTGTACCTAGGTTACTTTAACATTTTTACTATTATAAAAAAGATGCACTGAATAGTTCACATTGAATTCTTTGAAAAATCTATATTGTTGATTTTAAGCTTTATTGCACTGTGGTCAGATAAGGACATATGGAGTTATTTCACTTTCTGGTATGTTGAGATTAGCTTTGTGTCCCAGTATGTATGTGGTCTACTTTAGAGACGCTTCCATTTTCTTGGGTTCTACAGCTTGTATAACAGCCCAGCTTGGTGAGTTAGTCAGAATCCTCTCCACCCCCTGCCACCATCTCTCCACTCCAGGCCTAGATGGGTCAAGGAAGTCCCACACTGGCCCAGCCTGGTAAGTTCTGCAGAAATTCTTCCTCAATGTAATATCTACACTGAGCTTTGAATGGTATACCCCCAAATTTGGCTATCTATAACTTCAGATTATGACCTATTGGTTAAATAAGTCATACTGGTAGGCCCTAGTCCACTGATTATTATCCTTAGAAGAGAGAATGTACACACAGAGATATTTGCATAGAGGGAAGACATTTATGGAAGGGCAGAGACTGGAGTGCTGACTCTATAAGTCAAGTGATACTACAAATTGCCATTAATTATCAGAGGACAGAAGAAAGGCAAAGACATATTTTCTCTCAGAGCCTCCAGTAGGAGCTCCCCTTGTAAACAGTTTGAGTTCTACTTTTAGTTTCCAGAACTCTGAAACAATAAATACATTATTCTAAGCCAACCCAAATTTTAGATATTTTTGTTATGGCAGCCCTAAGAAACCAATACAATATATTTAGTTATTTTTTAATTAGAATGTTTCTTTTCCTTTTTTTTTTNTCTGTGCACCTGTATCGTGCAGTGCCACGGAGGTCAGAAGAGGGTGTTGGATTCCTCTGGAACTGGAGTTAAAGAAAGTTCTCAGCCACCATGTGGGTGCTGGGAATCAAACCTGGGTCCTCTGCAAGAGCAGTCAGCGCTCTTAACTGCTAGGCCATCTCTCCAGCCCTTTTAATTTTCTTAAACGAATAGTATTTCTTAGTTTCTCAGCATTATTTTGAGACTTTAAGGACTCTTCCTCTGATCTATTACCTCCATATCATTCAATTAAATTCTTTTCTTGTATGTCTCCCTAGTGAATTAAAAAGAATATGGGGACAGAAAAATTAGCTTACCTAGGTCACTGTTATAATTCCAGTGCTTATCTGAAAATCAGGCATGTAATCATTGCTCAATAAGTAACCAGAACCATCCCTCCTCCAGGTCTCCAATACTCCATGGCATTGCAGATGTCCCATACCCTAGTGAGACTCACCCTTGGAGCAGGTTGGTAATTCTGGCTCCCATTCGTTTCTGGCCTGGCACTGCACACGGCTGGATCCTTTCATGATGAAGCCAGGCTGACATCTAAATTCCACAACATCCCTTAAGGAAAACAAGCCTTTGTTTTCAGTCACCATGACTGCATTTTCAATGAGAGGAGGTATACATTTGTTTTGTTCGATGCACTGAGGGGGAGGGCCACTCCAGACACCAACTTGATTGTCATTGGTGGTACAGTATATGGAAGGCTCACCCACCAGCTCAAAGAGCTTCTCTCCTTTTACTCCAAGGTTGCAGTGATAGGTCACCACTGTTCCAAACTCAAAATCTTCTCCAGTAGGGCTGCATAAATCTCCATTGGCAATGGCCGGTGGTGGCTCACAAGGAATTCCTGGGCAAAGACAGCATATTAAATAGTAGTCACTATAAATAATTAGTGAGAAAAATCTAGAGACTCACTGAACAGAAGATTTGTGCATTATTTGCTTTTACCAGGGACTTGTCCGGGGTTGTGGGGAGAAGAGACCCCAGAGTCAAGCAGCCCAGGACAGGCCCATAGGAGCCCAAAACTGCAGGGACAGGCCCTTAGGACTCCAGAGCTACAGGGACAAGCCCACTGTAGCACAGGGCTACAGGGACAGGCCCACGGGAGCCAGGAGCTACTCACCTGCCAAATAGAAAAACAAAATGAAAGTAGGTTTAAAAGTAATGGGGCCAATTGGTGAGTTGTTCTGGGGTCTGGGCAACTTCATGTGGGGAGACCTGGGGATTGGACATAATAGTAATCTTTAAGCCAGTCTCTAGAGACAGCGGGAGACATATCCTGTCCATCTGGCTAGGATTTGGGCATATGAATGAAGTGAATGAATGAAGGTGTAGATAAATTTCATCTCTCATAACTTTCTAGGTTCCTGTATGCTACTGTGGGACAGTGTGGACTGCAAACAACTGTGGGTGAATGAAACATGTGAAAATATTTATGCTTCACTTCCTGTTTTTGATATTGTCAATCTTTAAAGTGTCTTTAAAGTGAATTTATCTTTATACTGCCTTATTAAGATTAAATATTTCTTATCCCATTTTTATCCTGTCCTTTAAAAAAATCATCCGTAATTAAAAATTTTAAGCATTATCTTGTTTTGATCTCCCTGTAACTTGTGGTTATGGTTAGCTTTGAGTGTGAATGGGATGTATAATTCCATTTCCCATCACTTGTTGAGTTCGAAACCCAGTTAGGGATATTTAGTATATTAAATGTAAATGACATTTCTGAAAACAGTTCATTCAGGTGAAAGCCCTTATTATATTTAGCACCAGTGTGTATGGCTATACTCAGTACACACACTAAGATAAGTATCTCATGTGTGAGAATGTGTGTGTATATCTGTGTATGTATGTGTGTGAAGTACTGTTGGCTTTTAAGAATTCTTTTATATAGTTATTAAATATTAGCAACTATCAGATCAATAATAGACACTTAGTGCATTTTATTTTTAAAGTGCCATCACTGAAATTAATTATTTTCAGCATGTTCATATTTTAATTATGAGGCCATTGTACTACACAGATAGAGGCACTAAGTACTGTGTAAACTGTGGAGTTTAAGATGTTATTTCCTCTCTCTGTCTGGAAGCTACTTAAGAGGAAAATCATACTGCGACTATCAAAGTACCCGAAAAACAGATCCTGAGTCCACCCATCATGGCAAAATGAAAATAAGGAGAAACCCAATAAATGGATAGTTTGGCAGCCCTCATCAGGAAATTCTAATGGACTTTTTTTTTTTTTTTTGGGTCTTTTCGAGACAGGGTCTCCCTGTAGCCCCAGCTGTCCTGGAACTCACTCTGT
>VZQC01009053.1:689228-759975 GCA_009823505.1 Rhizomys pruinosus | reverse complement strand
CCAGGACAGGCTGGGCACCTGCAGGGATGGCAACCCAAGGTGTTCGAGTCAGATCCCAACCACCTGTGGCCCTGTCTCCTAGGCATCCCTTGTTTCCCCAGCACATCCGTCTTCCTGGTGCAATCCCATGTCCTGGGCGTCTCCCCAGGAGCCCCTGCCTCCCTCTGTTCACAGGAGGTGCAGGGCTGCTCCAAATCACATTCCCTTGAGCAATTGAGCATACTTTCCCCAATGAGGGTGAAGGACACATTCCCATATGGGTTAGAATCACACATGTAAGTTATTGCCTTTCCAATGGGAAAAGCTTCCATTAAGGATAGCTGCGGAACTTGGATAGAAAGAAGTTAAAAGCTCTTATAGTTTTAGTTTTCATCAGACAATTTCTATATTATAGAGTGCTATGGTTTGTTCAGCTTTAAAATGCTAAGAAGATGACAGTGAATAATAGGCCATTGATAGGATCAACAGTATGACATAGAAGACAAGTTATTGCAAGAATATAAGAGTTATTTGTATCTACCAGACAGTGGATTTTTCCGGATAATAAAACTTCAATATCTTTGATTATATACTCAAACCTTTAAAGAAGAATATCCATTTAGGAGAGTAATTCATTTACTTATTCAATGTATATTCATTGAACATGTACTGTGTTAGCCTTTTTTTTTTTTTCTTTCTGTGTTAGCCTTTTATTAAACATGGAGGACACAGTGGTGTAGAGTACAGGTCAGATCATCATCCTCCAAGGACCTTGTATTCTATGGTTTAGCCCAGCTAAATTCAGCAATATTTAAACAGGGAAGTAGGGCTTTCATAAACGGATTTTTTTTTTTTTTGGTCTTTTTGAGACTAGAGGTCTCCCTTTAGTCCCAGCTGGCCTGGAGCTCACTATAAAGACCAGGCTGGCTTAGAATTCAGAAATCCACCTGCCTCTAACTCCCGAGTGCTAGGTTTAAAGGCATGTGCCACCACATAAACTGATTTTTAAATATTAAGCCAACTTCACAATGCTGGAATAAAGAATATGGTAATTATACACACATACACAAACACACACACACATACACACACAGAGGCAGACAATAACATGATGTTTATTCTATAAATTCATAGTTAGTTTGCCTTTTAAAGTCAATGATATATTACATTAACAAAATGAATGAAACAGATATGATGATTTAAATATAGGCAAAATAAGAATAAAAGAATATCGTATATATCACATATATAGATATATCATCTCTTTTATTCAATATGTACTAGAGGTTGTAATGGAATATGTAAAACAAGTAAGAAAATGATTTCAAAGTTGGTCAAATTCATAATGACATGATTATACAGAAAATTTAAAAGAATATGCAAGACTGATTGGTGTAAGGTCAAAATGTGCATTCCTAGAATCAATTTTAGAATGAAATTTTAAAAAATTATATCTAAGAATAAATTTAATGGAAAATATGAATTATACATGTAAATAAATAGATATGCTACAATAAAAATGGATGGTTTTATCATGCTCATCAATTTAAAACTCAAAATGCAAATCTGTTAATAGTTTACAAATTGATGTACTGAATCCATATAAACAGTACAAATTCAAACAGGATTCTTTTTGTAGTAATTGATCAGTTTATTCTAGATTTAATATAGAAATGAAAAGGGCCAAGAATAACCAAATAACTCTTTTAAAAAGTGCATTGTTAGAAGATATATGCCACCAGAGACCAAGTTATAATACTATAGTAAATGAAATTATATATATAAAGAAAACAGAATCCAACTTCAAGGAGACCAACAAACAAGATCACTCAACTTGTGTCCAGGGTGATTCAGTATTACAGATGCAAAGAATGAGGTTGTGTTGTTTTTGTTTGTTTCTGGTTTTTGTGGATGCTTGGGATTGAACCCAGGACTTCTTTCATGTGATACAAATGCTTCAAACTTGAAATATATCCTCAGTCCCCTAAATGACCTTTTTATTATAATAAATGGTATAAGATCAATTCTCTATCCACCAGGAATAAACAAATAAAAGCTAAAACACTTTGTACTCCATGTTAGCTTTTATTTGTTTATTCCAATGGAGTATGTACAAAATTTTTGCAATTCTGCATACTGATTTTATATTCCTTATAAACTTTTAAATTAATTTCAATGTATTTGCTTTCAATGGATTACTTTCAAATTGTAGTTTAAAATATGTAGTGTACCTAGGTTACTTTAACATTTTTACTATTATAAAAAAGATGCACTGAATAGTTCACATTGAATTCTTTGAAAAATCTATATTGTTGATTTTAAGCTTTATTGCACTGTGGTCAGATAAGGACATATGGAGTTATTTCACTTTCTGGTATGTTGAGATTAGCTTTGTGTCCCAGTATGTATGTGGTCTACTTTAGAGACGCTTCCATTTTCTTGGGTTCTACAGCTTGTATAACAGCCCAGCTTGGTGAGTTAGTCAGAATCCTCTCCACCCCCTGCCACCATCTCTCCACTCCAGGCCTAGATGGGTCAAGGAAGTCCCACACTGGCCCAGCCTGGTAAGTTCTGCAGAAATTCTTCCTCAATGTAATATCTACACTGAGCTTTGAATGGTATACCCCCAAATTTGGCTATCTATAACTTCAGATTATGACCTATTGGTTAAATAAGTCATACTGGTAGGCCCTAGTCCACTGATTATTATCCTTAGAAGAGAGAATGTACACACAGAGATATTTGCATAGAGGGAAGACATTTATGGAAGGGCAGAGACTGGAGTGCTGACTCTATAAGTCAAGTGATACTACAAATTGCCATTAATTATCAGAGGACAGAAGAAAGGCAAAGACATATTTTCTCTCAGAGCCTCCAGTAGGAGCTCCCCTTGTAAACAGTTTGAGTTCTACTTTTAGTTTCCAGAACTCTGAAACAATAAATACATTATTCTAAGCCAACCCAAATTTTAGATATTTTTGTTATGGCAGCCCTAAGAAACCAATACAATATATTTAGTTATTTTTTAATTAGAATGTTTCTTTTCCTTTTTTTTTTGGTCTTTTCAAAACAGGGTCTCCCTGTAGCCCCAGCTGTCCTGGAACTGGAACTCACTGTGTAGACCAGGCTGGCCTTGAACTCACAAAGATCTGCCTGCCTCTGCCTCCCAAGTGCTAGGATTAAAGGCATGCGCCACCACACCCAGCTTCGGAATGTTTATTTTCTTACTGAGAAGAAAAAAAGGCTTTTATACACATAAAACCCCAGATTTAGAAAACAAAAATCCCAGGACAAAGGAGGACTTCAGGAAAATGGGCAAGAATAACATACTTGAGAACATTTCAGCTATCTTCATTGAGCTGAAGAATTTTGGTAAAGATTTTTTAAATTCTCTATAGATCTATAGGTCAACCAGTGTGGTAGAGCACTTGCCTACCATGCATGAGGCCCTGGGTTCAATTCCAATCCTGAAAAAATATAATTCTGTAGAAAACTCAGAATCCATGAGTAAAAGTAACAGTAATATTTTAACTTATTCTCACAAATGGGTGGGTCAGTATCCCAAATGACAGTCTCGCCTGAGATGATGCACAAAGCAGAGGAGGAACCAATGAGACAGTATCTACAAAGAGAATAAAGAATGTTACAAAATACACTGACAACTGCTTGCTTAAATTGCTTCTTTCCAGAGATTACCATCTTGCAAACTTCAGGATGTTTTTCACTTGTCAAAGGATTATGACCTCCCAAATCTTATATCTTCCTTTGGACCTTCTGATTTTCTTTTTTTAACTAAAAAATTTATATTATTATGTCGATAATGATATGATGACGTGTATGAAAGTACTGCCTGCATGTGTGTAAGTATACCTGTGTAGTGCAATGCCCACAGATGTGAGAAGAGGTTGTTGAATTCCCCTAGAACTGGGGTTACAGACAGGTGTTAGCTGCTATGTGGGTGCTGGAGAGCAAATCTGGGTCTTCTGCAAGAGCAGCCAGTATTCTTAACTGCTGAGCCATCTCTGTAGTCCTGGACCTACTGATTTTTTTCTTCAAGCCTTCTCAACTAGATGATATTTTTCTTCCTTATCATGCTATAATACAATCCACGCTAATTTATAGTTAGTTCCTATAAGTCTCACTTTTTTTTTTTTTTTTTTTTTTTTTTTTTTTTTTTTGTTTGAATGCCCCCCCCTAGACGAACTGGGTTACAGACAGGTGGGTTAAGCATGCCTTGTGGTGCTGGAGAGCAAATCTGGGTCTTCTGCAACGAGCAGCCAGTAGTCGTTAAAACTGCTGAGGCCATCCCGTTCTTGTAGTCCCTGGACCCTATCTACCTGATTTTTTTTGTGTTTCTTCAAGAGAAGCCTTCTTCACTAGAAGGGGAAAATTGATATTTTTATCTCCCTTCCTTATCATAAGAGCAATGCATTTTATTAATTTAGAACAGTAACCACGGATCCACGCTAATGGTTATAGTTTAGTTTTCTCTATAAGTCTCAGAGTATAGGTCAGGATCAACTTAGTATGTATAAGTCGTCTACTTTTTTTTTTTTTTTTTGTTTTTTTTGGTTTTAGCTTTTTTTTTTTAGTTTATTTTTTTTTTTTTTTTTTTTTTTTTTTTTTTTTTTTGTTTTTTTTTTTTTTTTTTTTTATTTTTTTTTTTATTTGTCTCTTTTTGTTCTAGCGATTTTTCGTTGTTAAGACGGGCTCGTATTCTCGCATGTATGGTTCGTTTTTATTACATAGGTGTTCTCTTTTTGTTAGTTTTGTGGTTTTTAGGGTGTGTGGCTCTCAAAGACCTGTAGCTGGTCTTGTAGTTGTGTTTGTTTTTCGATAAGCATTTGTTTATCTTATAGGCGATTGTTTTTTTTTTTTTTTTTTTTTTGTTTTTTTTTTTTTTTTTTTTGTTTTTTGTTTTTTTTTGTTTGTTGTTTGTTTTTTTTTTTTTTGTTTTTTTTTTTTTTTTTTTTTTTTTTTTTTTTTTTTTTTGATTTTTTTGTTTTTTTTTTTTTTTTTTTTTTTTTTTTTTTTTTTTTTTTTTTTTTTTTTTTTATTTTTTTTTTTTTTTTTTTTTTTTTTTTTTTTTTTTTTTTTTTTTTTTTTTTTTTTTTTTTTTTTTTATTTTTGTTATTTTTTTTTTTTTTTTTTTTTTTTTTTTTTTTTGGTCCTTTTTTCAAGACAAGGGGTCTCCTTGTAGCCACCAGCTGTCCTGGAACTCCAATATTGCCACTTAGTTAAAGGACCAAAAAAAAAAAAAAAAAAAAAAAAAAAAAAAAATAACAAAAATAAAAAAAAAAAAAAAAAAAAAAAAAAAAAAAAAAAAAAAAAAAAAAAAAAAAAAAAAAAAAAAAAAATAAAAAAAAAAAAAAAAAAAAAAAAAAAAAAAAAAAAAAAAAAAAAAAAAAAAACAAAAAAATCAAAAAAAAAAAAAAAAAAAAAAAAAAAAAAAAAAAAAAACAAAAAAAAAAAAAACAAACAACAAACAAAAAAAAACAAAAAACAAAAAAAAAAAAAAAAAAAACAAAAAAAAAAAAAAAAAAAAAACAATCGCCTATAAGATAAACAAATGCTTATCGAAAAACAAACACAACTACAAGACCAGCTACAGGTCTTTGAGAGCCACACACCCTAAAAACCACAAAACTAACAAAAAGAGAACACCTATGTAATAAAAACGAACCATACATGCGAGAATACGAGCCCGTCTTAACAACGAAAAATCGCTAGAACAAAAAGAGACAAATAAAAAAAAAAATAAAAAAAAAAAAAAAAAAAAACAAAAAAAAAAAAAAAAAAAAAAAAAAAAAAAAAAAATAAACTAAAAAAAAAAAGCTAAAACCAAAAAAAACAAAAAAAAAAAAAAAAAGTAGACGACTTATACATACTAAGTTGATCCTGACCTATACTCTGAGACTTATAGAGAAAACTAAACTATAACCATTAGCGTGGATCCGTGGTTACTGTTCTAAATTAATAAAATGCATTGCTCTTATGATAAGGAAGGGAGATAAAAATATCAATTTTCCCCTTCTAGTGAAGAAGGCTTCTCTTGAAGAAACACAAAAAAAATCAGGTAGATAGGGTCCAGGGACTACAAGAACGGGATGGCCTCAGCAGTTTTAACGACTACTGGCTGCTCGTTGCAGAAGACCCAGATTTGCTCTCCAGCACCACAAGGCATGCTTAACCCACCTGTCTGTAACCCAGTTCGTCTAGGGGGGGGCATTCAAACAAANGGTCTTTCAAGACAAGAGGTCTCCCTGAGCCCCAGCTGTCTGGAACTCACGTTTGTAGATCCAGCTGGGCTTGAACTCACAAAAGATCTGCTTGCCTCCTCATTCCCGAGTGCTAGGATTAAAAGGTGTGCATGTTGCACCTCCGCCCCCGTGGGGCTGAGGTCTCACTTTTATAAGATAATTATGAACTATGCTCAAGTGCAGGGAAGATGTCATTTTCTTCTGTTATATTCCATTTATGAATATTCAGAACAGTAATTTGGCAAAATTAAAATTTGAATTTGTCTTTGTCTGGGAAATTCTTTCTTTCTGGAGTTTTTATTATAAGTTATCCAGTTTATTTTTTTCTCCATAATAGTGACAAGATAGGTGACAAAAAGAAACTTCAGAGAAGAGGATTATTTTTGTCCTCACAGGTTAGAAATGGTACAGTTCACCACAGCTGGAAAGCGATATGAAGGAGTTTCTTGGCAGTTGTGGAGAGTGTGTTGGCTGGATATGGGGGGGTCTGACAAGTCAATATCGAATTGGACCACCCATGAGAACAGTGATGTTGGGGTCACTGGCTGGTTTTAATCTTCTTTTCCCGTCCTCCCCCTTTAAAAATTACAATACCTTTTTGTGTTTACATATTTATTTATATGTGCATTGTGGTGTGTTGGGGTAATGTATGTCATGCATTCGCATGGTGGAATCCATAGAACAACTCTAGTAGAGACATGTGTCCCAGGAATTTAAAAAGTAAGGTTTTTCTCAGTGCTTAGTTCTAAGATCATTTAGCCAACACTGAGCACATTACCAAGCAAAGCAGACCACACACCGAAGACTGCTTTCTTCCCCCTCTTTATGTTAATTCAGTCCCACAGGACTAAGGCCATTGGACATGGGTGCTACCGACATTTCAGTGTGGGTTTTCTTTCTTTATTCCTTGTTTGGTTAAATCTCTTACAGATACCACCCCAAGGTTTGTTACTAGGTGATTATAAAATCCAGCCATGAAGATCACAATTTGGCAACTGTGCATTGCAATTTTGTTTTCCTTAAAACATTTTTTATTTATTATTTATTTATTTTATAATGTAGAGTTTATGTGGCCACCATGTGTCGTAAGTGTATCCATGTCATTGCAATGCCACACAGAGGTCAGAGATGGTGGCTGGATCTTGGAATTGGAAGTTACAGATGGTTGTTAGCCACCATGTGGTGTTGGATGGTCAATAACTTGGTCCTCTGTAAGAGCAACTGTGCTCTAACCACTTGGCCATCTCTCCAGCCCAGGCACATATACAAGTACCTTTGAAAAAGAAATAGCCAAAAGGCCAGAAGTATCCCAGAGTGGGTTTTATATAACCAATTAACACATATGAAAAGTGATCAGGTCCTCTACATCTTTGCGGCAAATTTATGGTATGCTAGATTTGGCTAATGGCTGATGAATTTGATAGCTTCAAATATGCTCACTTGCCACATGTACATATTCCTCAATGCAATGATCAAATCAAGGTGGTCATGATTCTTTGTGTTAGGAACCTTGAACTCTTTTCTTTTAGTTTTTTCTTTAATAAAATAAAACTATATATAACTATAGTTTTGCTTTAAACTATCCTTTAAAATATTTAGACCTTATTGCAACCTTTTATTATAACTGCAATTGGTACCTGTACCAACTCCTCCTACTCTCGCATCTTCATTTATCTCATTTCTCTACTAAAGCCCCCCGAACAACGTACGTAATTTAGCTCGACTACTAAACTACTACGCCACATTTTCATTACGGACTCTCTTAAAACCTATTCTAAACCCTACATCTTACTTTAACTGCCAAAATCCATAAGAACATATATCATATTGGTCTCTTTCTTTCTTCGTGCCCTGTTTCCTTAGGAATTTCCACACATCAATGTTCTGTTCTCACCTCGCTTCCAACTGATGTCCAAATAGGTTCTGCAGATGACAGAATTTCATCCTTTCGTAAGCACAATGTTTCACTGTGAATAATACCAACCCCATTTATCAATAATTGGTCTATTCTACAGATAGATTCATATGAGCTATCTTGGGTTTGGTGACTAGTGATCTGTACATGCCAAGTACAGGTATTCTTTTTATAACCAATTTCATTTGCCTTGGAATGCACTAGCAGTGGGTGATACCTGGGGTCACATGGTGTTTTTTTCTTTTTCCCCCATTTTCTTTTCTTCTTTCGTTCCTTTTTTTTTTTTTATTTTGTTTAAAAAAAGAAAAGAAAGTCAGGGTATTTTCCCATAGCCCCAGACTGGCCCTGAAACTCACGATTAACCAGGTTGCCTTGAACTCATAAAGATCTGCCGCCTCTCCCCTCCTGAGTGTGGGGATTAAAGTATGATACTAGACCACCAGAAGCCGGACACAGTGAGCCTAGTTTAGAACTTTTTTTTTTTTATGTATCTATGCTTGGTCATTTTGCTTACAAATCATTTTCCAATTCCAGTTCAGGCAATATTTTCCTGTCACCCCTCCCACCCCCCCACGCCCCCAGAATCATGATTTGCATAAGACTGTCCTGCATCTTTCCTCTCAGTTTTTTTTTTTTTATCATTTTTTTAGCTATAAGTGATGATCCCATGAGTACAAGCATCCTCATAATGAATCCAATTTGCAGGCTGTTGTGGCCCAAACCCCCACAGCCCAACCATCAGCGGGGGGTAGAGGTATGTATGTTCAATCAAGTTTGTCAAATGAGTGTCCAGACTTCATTGCTGTAGTTTCAACCATTCACCCCAATCGTAGCCTTACATTCTACCGAGCCCCATCTTCTGCAGATTGATCCCTAGTCTTAGAAAAGGGGCAACAGGTGGAATTTTGAAAAGCAAAACATACTCTCTCTGGAGCTTTGTCTTGGACTCTGGTCAAGTCATGGCTGTTTCCCCTTTCTGGGGCTGGCAGTATGCCGGGAATAAACCTTTTGATTTCCTACTGATGTAGCATAGCAGTTAGATATATAGGTATTTAAACAGCACTAATATTTGGTGTCTTTGCTATAAGACACATTAAATGTTTGGATGATATGTTTACCATGAATTACATTTTTCCTTTTAAATATGACAAGGTCTTAATGTGGCATATAACATCTCCTAACCTGAGAGGATGTAAGCTTGTGGCAGATTCAAGCTATGGGTTATTCCTCCAGGAGAGAGCTAATAGCAAGTTAGATTTGGGAATACAGGCATATGGCTGCCCATGCTGCACAGTATTTCCAACAGCATGAAGGTGTAGCTGTGCTATGACAGTGGAGTCTTGCCCTTGTCTCAGGGAGACTGTATTGCTTTATTGGTTGAGTGGCCTATCTGGTAAACACTCTCTGGTGTTCCAGAGCCATCTGTACACTTGCATGTGTGGTCCAATAATCTTCCCGATGTTAACGTCAGGTATTCGCCAGCAAGGCGCCTTTAGCCTCGATTTCTTTATCTTGCAGGTATCCCAAGTTTTAGAGGCAAGGAGCCTTACATTGTGTGGGGCTCTGGACTCCCCTGGCAAACATCCACCTGGTAGAACATCCATTGCTGATGTCAGAGCTCACTGTATTAATATAAAGTTTTGGACTTAGAGTGCAAGCTGAAGGACTTTAGTAAAGAATTGTTTCTGAACAAAGAATAATCCTTTTCACATTCTTATGTCTATTAGTCAATTAAAGAGAACAGTTATACAAAAAACCGAGGTTTTATAGAGATTACCGTCCTATAATAACTGCCTCCAATTTACAGTTAGAAAGCGACCTCATCATCATCATAGTTTTCCGCCTTTTTCTATGGTGGGGGAGGCAAGAAAGTCTCTCATATCAAACCAAACCTTGCGGCACCGTAGAAGTAAAAAGTTTCATTAGGACTCATTTTAAATATTTGTTACAAGTAGCATCCACAGAGGGGTTCATTGTTTAAGGCAATCTGAGGCTTTTCTTCTTCATTGTTCAGGACAACGGTGACGAGATAGTTTTCCTTATTTTCCACGTAAGTCCGCTTGGAATTGGACTGCTACATACCTACTGTATTATCGTCGGTGCTGTTGATGGCTTTTTGTATGATTAATATGATCACTTAATACTAACAGGAAGCTTCATAGCGAGTGTCTTCTCTGCGCTGATAAGGCGCATCCCACTATGTGGTAGTGGTTAATGTCCATCTAATTTCGAAATTCTCCTTGACCCCATCTAACAGTATTCACCGATAACAATCGCACTCCCGATCTTGGGTCTCTACTGAAACGATCCTTGTCATTGCTAGTATCACACATTCTCGAGATCAAGGCACGAAGAGCCAAGTACGCTCCTCTGGAACACACATTTATCGTTTCTTTTTTTCCTTCATATGATACTCAATATGCGCCACGAGTGCTCAGATGGAGTGGGTTGTCACATAACCAACAGCGTGTGGAGGTGGGTAATATGGTAAGGCGACTCGTGGGCTTTGGAAGGTGGGAACCCTAAACGAATATGATATGATAATGAGGAAACCTCTCGGACAGCGTGGTGAACTCCTGTGACCAGACGGGGTAAGACACGAGTGTAGGGTTCAATAATATAGTCAAGGAAATGCCAATTTGAGATGGAGTGGCCTGTCCAAGGAGTAAGAGACTGCTCGATACTAGAGGGACTCGGGAAAAGGGATTGCGGCATCTTTGAGAAAGATATATATGATATACTAGTGGTATGTGATAGTCGAGCGAACTTTTCATGGGCGAGAGAGGGATGTCAGATCAGGTTGTTAAGATACGCTGAGAACTATGCCAGAGAGCTACGCGAATTTAAGGAGTTCGCTTCCTTCGCCAGTGAGAGGTGAGCTCTAGACGAGCGAGGTGGGAGGAAGCGCCCAGCAACCAGCGTTAGGCGTGGAGTGCTTCGGAAGCTGCTAGGGAATTCGTTCGTGAGTTGGCTTCGCCATGTGACAACGCGTAGAGATTGAATTTCGAGCTGTTCCACGTATGATATTCGTCTGTATATTGTACATTTGTTGTTCTCTTTTGATGCGCGGTCTCGCGACCCACTGTGCCTGCGCACAGCCACGTGCCTGGAGTTGGAGCAAGCCAGGCTTGACCTTGACTCACGAGACGCAAATGCGTGCTGCCGGTCCCCATCGAAGATGTGGGGACCTAAACGCCGTGCTCAACTACATCGGCTAGGACCCTTTCCAATCCATTCCATGATAATTTAACAACAATATCTGTCACTGTACAATAAGTATTAATCTAAGAAACCAGATGAATTACAAAGTGACTGAGAGAAAACCTCACCATACCATCACCAACATAAACAACATCAACTCATAAGTAGCATAATTTTATGTAAAGAGTTTTTTGAAATCTGTGTTGGGAAGTCTCTACATTCATGATTATGTTCTTGACCAACTGACATATAGGCCTGTCGAGACGAAGAACTGTCACGACAATACTACCAGGGAACTACAATACCCAGAGGTCGACGAACATGCATTACTTTGCGAGCACATGCGAGCCAGCCTAAGAGTGAGATGGTACCACAATAATACGACAAAGCAAGCGGGAGAAGGATACAAGGAGAGAGGTAGACTATTTTTAGGCATATAGTGCTAACTGGTTATAAAGGAAGTACTGAAGGCTATATATCCTGTGAGGATAGATATATCTGGCGCCCACCAACACACTATCACTCAATATCTATCATGCCCACAAATCATAGAAAGGCTGCTACTGTGCTTACAAGATGTGAAGTGGAAAACCAACACAGCTGTTTGCACTACAAAACGAAAAATGAAAAGCAAACGTTCCGCTAGGTAATCTACACAAGTATCAAATTGAGAGAGAGAAATATGAGGAAAATCATTTATGAACTGGGAATAGGAAATATTCGTAACTATAGTGCGCCGTGAAACTCTCAATTAGAGATAAAAGAAGATAGTCATAAAGCAAAATTTATAAAGGACGGTGATAAACTCACAGTTCTTCTGAAAATAAAAACAAGATTGAACAATCCTAAACTAAGTATAACAAACAGAAAGACCAAAATAATAAAACATCAGATGACGAAGGAGATGGAAACGCAGCACCTAAGGCATGAGAATTCACGATAGAGAGGAAGACGAGGATATCACTTGACTATCTCTTTGTAGAACACTAAATCTAATATACAAAAACTGGAACACAGTAGGGAACAAAATTAAACTATTTCTACATCACGTATAAGGATAGCTTATTCAGTAGAATGTTAACCTCCATTACGGGCCCATATTTTGTCCTCCAGACCATTATGATCACTGTTGATTTTCGAATTCATCTGAATGTAGGAGTACCCAGTGGAGGCGATTAACTAGACCTTTTCTTAAATATGGAGTGGGAGCAGACTATACTTTATTAGATTGGCTACCAAAAGTATGGAGCTCCATAAACGAATATATTATTGTTATTAGAGAAATGGAAGAAGGTGCTTGAGACTTCGCTATTATAAGTTATTCTCTCTGCCAGACTTTCGCATGGCTGCGTACCAAGACCTCCTCTAATAAGCCCCCCATTGCCTTCCCATCTAACCTGAGTGGGACCACCTTTGTAAACAGTTAACACCAATCCAGTACAACACACTATTTTTAATAGCTCCATTAACAGCTCTCAGCACCGTCAGGTTAAATAACTGTACATAAATAAACGAAGTACACTTCACATAACACTTATTCCATGGATACATGAATTATGTGGCCATATTACTAATTATATGAATAATTTGATTATTAATTAATTAATTGCGTAAATATAATTTTTAAGATATAAAGTATACAATAAAGTATTCGCAGATGGAAAATAGACAAGCCCTGATGAGACTATTACACTGCAATTCATCAGGCTTAAAAAAATAACCAAAACAACAAAAATGTTAATATACCGAGGATCACCTGCACAAACTTGTCGTCAAAAAGATCTGTTAGGAAAAAGGACACTAACATTTAATATACATGTCAAATCCAGTATTTCTAGATGCCGAAACATTAGATAAGATATACAAAACAAGGAAAATGCACACTTATTTTCCTAGTCGTGCAACGATGAACAAGTAGCAAAATCCAGCGGAAGATTTTCTAATAAAAGAAGGAAAAAGCACTATATGAAAGATCCAACTCCAGGCATGTGATCACGCTGTGATTCCGAAAATAAAGGTTAGAGGTGAGTTGATTAACATCCCAGGAATGGATAAGTCAACCCAGCTACAATATCGAAAGACAAAATCAACATCAATAGTTCAATAAGTAGAGCTTTGTACCACAAATCTCATACATCTGCAATAAAAGTTCAAAGACAAAAAGGGATAGAAGATCACTCAACACACCCAGCAAGTCTACACATGAAATCAGACAACACATTGAGGGCCGAAGAATCTAAGACGTGTGAGAACCCGCTCTGCAAGAAATCACGACATTCAAGGAGGTCGTCACTTCTCTCTGCTCTTAACGCTGGATATTAACTCCGAATATTTTTACCTAGAACTATCTGAGTCATTAGAACCGTAGTCGTTAAGTACCTTGTGATTGGGACAGCCTGTGGGAAGGATTCTGTACCCTAGAGTGGCTGTTCAAAGAGACGTCACCTATTTTGAGGTAAAAAACAGTTGGATTCATTGAATACAGTGGGAAGGGACAATGACTTGTGCATCAGGGGAGGGTGCTATGTATCATGGGACTAGTGTGTGTGAACGGTTCATCTGTTTAGGGACTACTTACACCCACACTGTATCACCTTGAATTACACTGAGAGGAAAAAAAAGAACTCCAAAAATAAAGCATAGAATTACCCATTTTTTCAACCTAGGGCTGTGGCAGAATGCCTTCCATGAATGGACACTGGCCCTTAGGGACCCCACATCTAAGCCGTTAGTGCCAGCTGCTCTTCATATCTCCCAGACCCTAGAGGGGGCGGGCACCAGAGCAGGGATCTCAGGTGATATCATGTCGTTCTCGTAAGTGCCCAATAATTTTGCATGAATTCATGTCTTCTAGGAAGAAGTTCTGGGGCAAGTTTCTATCACAGGTTCCTGCTATCCATGTTTACCCTGGCTTATCTGAAATCATTTCTGTGACATAATCAAGAGTCTGTCTTTACTTCAGGGTAGGTCCCTAGGAGGGAAGGGGATGCCTTGGGCTGCTGTGCTGGCCAGGCTGTCGCTCGTGTCACTCTAACAATCTATTATAAAGATAAGAATCACAGAAACTCTTAATCTGGCAGCCAAGATAGAAGAAATCAATGCAGAAATCAGTCCCTTTCTATAACCATCATGAGAGTGCACAGAAGTAGCTAGGAGGATTCCAGGACTGAGCAACGTATGGGGAGCCGGGAGCTTCAGGCAGGCTGATTGTTGGATAGATCTATCTTTGGGCTGTTGGATAATTGTTTCATTGTTTGTTGGATAATTAAATCAATGTCTTGGATCTGGGGGCAGAGTCGCCTGGCAACTGGTATAAAGGGGGCTGTTGCACGGTAGACTGAGTGGCCACAGACTTAGATAGGGATTTTTCCCCGATCACTGAGGCACAGATAGTACTGAGTGATGGTTTAGCATTTCGCCCGCACTGGAATTGCTGGGGGTGTCCAAGTGTTCTTGTGAAGAAACGTTAGAAGAAAGGGAAGAGTGAGTTAGGTTTCAAATAGAAAACCTAAAACTTGAGGTCTAAACTAGACAAGTCCACTTTCATGAATCAGGAAAAACAAACATGAACAAAAACACCACAAGGCATCTGAGAGCAACAAGACCATTGCAAACATTGAAGGGATTGGGATCCACATTGAATAACAGCAAAGCAAGCAATGTGCAGGGAAACTGAAGGGGACAATGAAAGTGGATAATTCCAACCACCACACCCTGGGAGATCCTACAGTGATCCCTGGTGCCAGGACACAGATTAGAGAACTTTCAACTATTTGAAGAAAGATTCAAGAAAGTCAAGAAAGGAGAAATGAAAACATCAGAAGGATAAGGAATTGACAACCAAGAGGAAGTGGAAACACTGAAAAGAACCAACTATGAAGCAAGCAGCTACAGGAAGAGAACTCCAAAAAGGAGTGGAAACTACAAAATAGAAGAGGAAATGAAAGAGGAAAAACCTCATCCAATAGAAAGGAAAAATAGTAGTAGAATGGAGGAAGCAGACAATGAATATCAGACCTGGAAGATAAACAGAACAACTAAAAACCTCAAGGAAATTAGAAAATTAAAAATATGCAAAGTGGAAAACCAGGAGTGGGACCCATAAAAGATCAAACTCTGCATCATGGGACAAGTGTAGACCAGGCTGGCCTTGAACTCACAAAGATCTGCCTGCCTCTGCCTCCCGAGTGCTAGGATTAAAGGCATGTGCCACCACGCCCGGCGAGTCTCACTTTTAAAGATATTATGAACTGCTAAGTGCAGGGAAGATGTCATTCTGTATATTCCATTATGAATATTCAGAACAGTAATTTGGCAAATATAAAATTTGAATTTCTCTGGGAAATTTCTGAGTTTTATTATATATCAGTTATTTTTCTCATAATAGTGACAAGATAGGTGACAAAAAGAAACTTCAGAGAAGAGGTTATTTTGTCTCACAGGTTGAAATGGTACAGTTCACCACAGCTGGAAGGATATGAAGGAGTTTCTTGCAGTTGGGAGTGTGTGTGGCTGATATTCTACACATATCAATGGACCCCTGAGAACAGTGAATGTTGGTGGTCAGCTGGCTTTTTCCTTCTTTCCCCCTTTAAATACACTTTTTGTTACATTTATTTATTGTGTGCATTTTGTGTGTTGGGGTATGTATGTCATGGCACTCATGTGGAGATCATAGAACAACTTGTAGGAGACATGTGGTCCCAGGAATTAAAAGTAGGTTCTCATGCTTAGTGCTAAGTGCATTTACCCACTGAGCCACATTACCACACCTTCTTTCTCCCTTTTTATTCAGTCCAGGACTGAAGGCCATTGGATGGTGCTACCCACATTCAGTGTGGTCTTTTCCTTTTGGGTTAAATCTCTTACAGATACACCCAGAGGTGTTGTTACCTAGGTGATTATAAATCCAGCCATGAAGATCACACATTTGGCAACTGCATTGTTTGTTTTCTAAAAACATTTTATTTATTATTTTTATTTTATATGTATGAGTGTATTGCCTACATGTGTGTAAGTGTATCCATGTCATGCAATGCCCACAGAGGTCAGAGATGGTGCTGGATGCCTTGGAATTGGAGTTACAGATGGTTGTCAGCCACCTTGTGGGTGATGGGAATCAAACTTGGGTCCTCTGTAAGAGCAACCAGTGCTCTTAACCACTGAGCCATCTCTCCAGCCCAGGCAATTACATACTTTGAAAAGAAATAGCCAAACTGAATCCCAGAGTGGGTTTTATATAACCAATTAGACACATATGAGGTGATCAGGTCCTCTACATCTTTGCTGGCAATTTATGGTATTGCTAGATTTGGCTAATGGCTGATGAATTTGATAGCTTCAAATATGCTCACTTGCCACATGTACATATTCCTCAATGCAATGATCAAATCAAGGTGGTCATTTCTTTGTGTTAGGAAACCTTGAACTCTTTTCTTTAGTTCTTTATAAAATATATAACTATATATAAACTATAGTTTCCTTACTATCTTTAAAATATTAGACTTATGCAACATTTATAACTGCAATTGGTACCTGTAACCAA
This sequence comes from Rhizomys pruinosus, assembly GCA_009823505.1. Lineage (NCBI taxonomy): Eukaryota > Metazoa > Chordata > Mammalia > Rodentia > Spalacidae > Rhizomys > Rhizomys pruinosus. Next base: position 743,075 of record VZQC01009053.1, on the reverse strand, counting down.
CTCTCCTTACTCTCCATTCCCTCTACTGCACTTAATTTCTAGTGACTACTACTCTACGAAATTAGCTCTTAAACTTCCACATCAATAAGAACATATATCATTTGTCTTTCTGTGCCTGTCCTTATTTCACACATCATGTTCTCCACTTCCAACTGTATTTCTGCAAATGACAGAATTTCATCCTTTCGGTAGCACAATGTTTCACTGTAAATATACAAACCCCATTTATCAATATTGGTCTATCTACAGATAGATCTATGAGTATCTTGGGTATTGTGACTAGTGATACTGTACATGCAAGTACAGGTATCTTTTATACCAATTTCATTTCCTTGGATGCACTAGCAGTGGGGATACCTGGGTCACATGGTAGTTTTTCTTTTCTTTTCTTTCTTTCTTCTTTTTTTTTTTAAAAAAAGAAAGGTCAGGGTTTCCCATAGCCCCAGCTGGCCTGAAACTCACTATGTAGACCAGGTTGGCCTTGAACTCATAGAGATCTGCCTGCCTCTCCCTCCTGAGTGCTGGGATTAAAAGTATGTACCACCACGCCTAGCTTTAACTTTTTTTTTTTATTGATGCTTTGTGCATTTCATACATCATTTTCCAATTCAGTTCAGGCATATTTCCCTTTCCCTCCCCCCCTCCCCCCACCCAATCCCAGATCATGCATTTTGCCATAACTGTCCTGCATCTTTCTCTCAGTTTTTTTTTTTCATTTTTTAGCTATAAGTGATGATCCAGATGACATCATCCCATAGAAACCAATGCTGGCTGTATTCCCCAACCCCCATACCCCCCACATTACGTGAGAGAGGAAGTGTAGATGCATCAGTTGATCAAGATAAAGGTCCAACTACCATTCTGGTTGGAGAAAGCAACCACGCCCCGCTCATCACACCCAAGTCGTTTAGCCCTAACCAATTTCTACCACCACCACTTCCGCCCAGACATTCGTTCCCTAGGAACCCTTTAGAATAGGAAAAAAGAGGGCAAGGCGCGGTGTATGAGAAGCTAAAACTGCCTCTCTCTGAGGAGCTGTTGTCTGGACTTCTGTTCATCTGCGTTTCCTTTCATGGCTGCGCAGTTTGTCAGGGAATAAACTCGTTGATCCTAATAATGAAGCACAAGCGCATTAGTTATAGATTTAAACACACTAATAGTCTATGGTTGGTACTTTTATAGACACAGAATTTTGGACTATATTAGATCCATGATTACATTTTTTCCTGTAAATAATACAGGGTTATACGTTGGCTTAATAACATCTCCTACCTGTGAGAAAAGCGTGCATCAGCTATGTGTTTTCCGCAAGAAGAAGCCAATACGCACAATAGATGGTATAGTCATGAGCTCTGCTCTAAACTGTCGTATTTCCAGCAGAGTGCGTTTGCGGCTGACGATGGAGATCTTGCTTGACTCAAGGAGACCGTACTTCTGTTTTATTGGTTGAGTGGCCTGTAACACTCTTGATATTCACAGAGGCCCATCTGTACACTGTCAGTAGGTCTCAATACATCTTTCCCATTTAACGTCAGGCTGCGGCACAGCCTTAGAGCCTCTCTTCGTGCAGGTATCTCGGAGTTTAGAGTCAAGGAGCCTTTACCTTTGTGGGGCCTGGATCCCTGGCCAACATCTCCTGGAGAAAATCCATTCTAGTTTCAAGCTCCTGTATTAAATTTTTGTTAAGTGCAAGCTAAGGACTTTAGTATTATATTTGGTTCTGAATAGAGAATATATCCTTTCACATTCTATGTCATGTAGTCAAATAAAGAGGTCATTTTACCGGTATAAGAGATTAACCTCTATAATAGCTGGTCGCCCCAAGTAACAAGAAGCGACGTCATCATCATCATATTTTCCTTTTCTATGGTGGGGGAGAAGACAAGAAGGTCTCTCATATCCAAACCTTGCAGGACCTAGAAGAGTAAGTTTTCATAGGACTCATTAAAAGTGTTTCAAGTAGGTCCACAGGGTTCAATGTTATACAATCTGAGACTTTTACTTCCTTTGCATTGCAGAAGCAGTCAACCTTTCAGTGCACTTTCGCCCACTGTTATTTAGCTTATTAAGGAAGCTATCAGACTGTGTTTTACGTAAGGGCTTATAATGGCATTCCCTGACAGTAGCACCATTATTTCCACTCTTCACATTCTCATGAGCACAACGCTTCTGTTGTGTTTTTGTCATAGCCATCTGGAGGTGAAGAAGAGCTAACCGGTATGGTGGACATAGAATGTAATCCCAGCCTGTCTGGAGTGGTGCACGGGGAAAGAAAGCTTAGACAAAGCGTTGGAACTTATGAACCGCGTTTCAAAATTGAAGTAAGGGCTGGAGAGATGGCCTAGCAGTTAAGAGACCTGATGCTGGCTGGAGTCTAGTTAGAGTGCCGTCTTGAGAGGACCAGGTCGAATCCCAGCAACACATGCGCGCTTGAGAACCGTCTGGGGCCTCCAATTCTCGGGAGAACTCCAGTTCAGGTGACACGGACACCTGTCACTCCGTGCAAGACGGCTTGCAACTCACACTGGAGCAGTACATTCATACATACAAAAATAAAAAAAAAAAAAAATAAAAAAAAAAATAAAAAAAAATATGAAGTTAAAAAGTTGGCTGTGGATATAGCTTTATGATACAGGATTTTCCTAGAATGCCTCAGAGCTTAGGTTCAGTTCTGAGTACTTAAAAACAAAACAAAAATGAGGGTCTAATTTCCAATCTAATAAAGAAAATAATGGAATCATAACCCACCCAATCTATTCAACACAAAATGGGGGTAAAATAAGCGTAATATACATTACATTGGAAATTTGTCATGTGCTGTTTAATTTATTGAAAAGTAGTGTCTGGGGGTAAGGAAGGCTCCTTTGTTTCAGACTCCAGCATGTTTATTTCAAGTGGCCTCCAAAACTCCCTGTCCTGGGGCAGGCTGGTCCCTTAATCATATGACAGGAATGAAGGGAAACAGCAAACAGCTAGGAGTATTGAAAACATTGTGTCCTTGACAACAAGTAGAAGGTAAAGCATTTCCAATAGACATCACTAGTGTTTCTCCCATGGTATAAAAATGCCTTCAGGGGAAACAGGAAGCTGGAAGTTCACTGATAGAAAGATTCCCAAATAGTAACTCCAGCATGACTGCTTCTACCCCAATTGTTGGATATTGTGAGCTCTTGCTATGCTCCATTTGTCTGCTCTCTCAGTCAGGTTACTCCAGTCAGCTCTGATGGAGTTTAAGCCCCTAATTTGGCAATGTTTTGCTACCATCTATCTGTAATTTGCTTGTGTTCTTTTACTTTTGCTTGCTACATGCTTAATTAACTTAATTTACTTGAACCCAAAGCACAACTATCATAGACTTTTCTCCAGACTGAACAAATATGATAGGGAACAAAAATAAGATGTTAACAGTTAATTTTGTATTTGTTTATGATTCAGTCTTTGTTAATGAATTTATTTTTTCTAGTTTATTCAGCTTTTGAGTTACTTGTTTTAATGTCCTATTTTTCACTTAGAATTTTTAGCCTCCCCCCCCAGTTAATGAATAATATGCTAATTAAAAATATTCTTAGTTTTGTTGTTTCTTTCTTTATTTTTTTGGTCTTTTTGAGACAGTCTCCCTGTAGCCCAGCTAGCCTGGAACTCCCTATGTAGAGCAAGCTGGCCTTAAACTCACACAGATCCACCTGACTCTGCTTCACCAGTGCTGGAATTAAAGGTGTACACCATGCCCAGCTCTTTACAATATTTTTTTATGGTCGTAGTCTCTATTTCTGATAATTTTCCATCCTTCTGTTGACTTTGGTCTTTTCTAGTCACTTTGGTTTAAGGTTAGATTCATTTGAGAGCTTCCTTCTTTCCTAAGGTAGACATTTATCATTATAAATACACTGACAGAACTGCTTTTGCCACATCGCATACATTTTGGTATGTTACCGTTTTACTGTTTTCTTCTTTAAGAACATGTTAATTCACAGTGATAGGCATTTTATAATCTTCTACCTGTTATAGAAGTTTCATATAATATAATTTAAAAAGATACTTGATAAAAGATTTCAGTTTCATTTTCAAAGATTTGTTTTGTGGTTGTTGTGAGTGTGCTCTGTCCGAAACAGAGATGAAAATGTCTGTGTCTTTCTATAATGTTAGAACTTAATTGACCAGATATTCTCACTTACTTTGGAAACCCTGGCTAAGGGGAACACAGATTTTTTTATTCCAATCTTTATTATTAATATAAACTGTCAGATCAATCAATCTATCATCTATCTATCTATCTATCTATCTATCTATCTATCTATCTATCTATCAATCATTCTATCTGTCATCTATCATGTACCATCCCTCTCTTGATCAATCATCTATGTATCTATCATCTATGTATCTATTATCTATCTACCTATCTATCTATCTATCTATCTATCTATCTATCTTTCTATCATCTATCTATCTATCTATCTATCTATCTATCTATCATCATTATCTATCTATCATCTTTCATTCATCTATCTGCATATATATACCTTACAGAATGGCTATAGAGGGTTAAAAGACCATGGCAGAGTTCAAGAGTTTTCAGAAATAGGCTCTATATTGATAAGATAAAGAATCAAACCTAAATTCAGGGAAGAAGCTAAAGCAGCAATAGTAGATGTATTACAGGTGTAAACGCAAAGCTGTACAGTTCACTTCAGTTACAGGTCCAGGCAGGTGACCAGGTAGCTGGGTAGAACAGCCCCATCTGTCCAACACTATTCATGCAGTACAGACTGGCACCCGTTTACTCCTGAGAGTAAAACGGGTGCTGCCCTATAAATTTATCAGAGCAAATTGAGAGTATAGGGACAAATGGACATACTGAAATTACATCCAGGAAACCAGAACATATCAGACGTACAGGACCAAGGAAAGGATGCAACTTCCTCACTCAGACTCATAAAGAGGTGGATGCCTAGTGCTGCAATGGTCCTGTCATCTGACTACTCAGTGTGTGCATTAGGGACCAATAGGCAGCCAGGAGTGGTGGTGCATGCCTTTAATCTCAGCACTCAGGAGGTAGAGGTAGGTGGATCTCTGTGAGTTCAAGGCCAGCCTGGTCTACAGAGGCCGCCCCAGGACAGCTGGTACTAAAATACAAAAATACAAAAAAAAAAANTTAATCCAGAAATTACATTTTTTCCGTTAAATATGACAAGGTCTTAATGTGGCATATAACATCTCCTAACTTGTAGAGGATAAGTCGTATGTCGCATCAGCTATGAAATTCCTCAAAAAATGAGCCAATAGCCAATTAATTTGGGATATACAGACTCATGGCTGCCACTGCTGTACTCAGTATTTCCAGCATTCGAGTAACTGTCGCAAGTGGATCTTCTTTGACTTCAGGGAACCTGTATTTGCTTATGGATTGAGTGCCTTGTAACACCTTCTCTGTATTCAGAGGCCATCTTAACTTGCAGTTGTCTCTCAATACACTATCCATGTTAACTCACTCTTCGCAGCCAGCCTCTATATCCTCTCTTCTTCAGGATTATCCCAGTTAAGCAAGACCTTTTATCCTTGCGCCTGACCCCCTGACCAACTAACTCCCTAGTAGCAATCATCATGCTGATCGTCAAGCTTCCTGTATTCATAAATATTATTCTAAGTGCCATACATGACAGACCTTTAGTAGTATTTGTTCTAAAGTAACCTACATCCCTGTCACATTCTTATTTCTATAGATCAATTAAAAATAAGGCTAGTGATTTACGTTTATAACGAAACCTCTATAATAGCCTGTCTTCCAAATTTACAGTTAGAGATCGACCTCATCATCATCATATTCTCCTTATTCTTAGTGGGAGCAGAAAAGTCTACTCATATCAAAACCGCGCACCTAGACAGTAAGTCAATTAGACTCCATCATATAATAAGTTTTTCAGTAGACCACAGAGTTCAATGTTTATTACAATCTAAACTTTCTTCCTTTCAATTTCAACAGGATCAACCTTACAGTGCACCTTTTCGCCCAGCTTTACTTTAACTTGTAAAGAATAGCTTTCAGATGTTTCCGTACAAGGCGTACTTAATTTGCATCCCATCTGACAGTATGCACCATTTACCACATCTTCACATTCCAGGGCACACGCTTCTGTTTTTTGTCATACCATCGATGGGAAATAAGGGCTAACACTGGCTGGCTGAGCTTATTCCAACGACACAAATCTCGAGCTTTTCTGATAGAGTCACATGGAGAAAAATACAGTTCAGATCACATATGGTCAACTTGATAGCACACCCTTCCAACTCGGTTCAAATAATGAAGTTAAGCATCGGCAGAGATGCGCCCATACGGCTAAGACCTGAAATGCTCATCTCTAACAGGTTAAAGAGACCGCTACTATGCAGGAAACCCAGTTCAGTTCCCAGCACCACAATGGCGGCTTGATGAAGCAACTTCTGATGGCTACCAAATCCAACGGTGAGAACATCAGTATCCAGGAAACCAAGACACCCTCTTCTGAGAACTCCGCGGCATTGCACAAAAACCTGCATGCAGACAAAAAAAAAAAAAAAAAAAAAAAAAAAAAAAAAAAAAAAAATAAATATAATAAATATAAATAAAAAAAGAATCAAAAAATAAAAGAAAATAAGTAAACTAATAAAGAAAAAATAACCTGAAGTTAAAAGTGTCTAGTAGATATAATAGCATATAATTAGATAATAAAATAGATTATTACCATAATAGATGAAAGCCTCAGAGCTTAAGTCTAGTACCTGATTAAAATTACATAAAATAACAAGAACAAATAAAATGGAGAACGTCTAATTTCCACATCCAATTTAAGAATACCAAATAAGAATCAAATAAACGCACCAACAATCTACTTCAAAACAAAAAAGATGGCTGAAAAAATAAGACAGTAATATACATTAATGGAAATTTAGTATGTGCTGTTAATTAATTCATGAAAATTGTATCTGGAGGTAAGACAAGACTCTTTTCACTACAACTTCCCAAACACGACCGAAATTATCCATTTATCACCCGTGGCCTACCAAAACTCCCATTCCTGGACAAGATTGTCCCTTACATATCATCTCATAGACAGGAATGCAATGACAATTCTGTACAAACAATCCTAGGAGTATTAAAAACATATATGATGTCAATGTACAACAAGTAGAATATAAAAGACAGGCTATTCCAATAACAGAATTCATCATAAATGAATTATCTGCCCATTGTATAATCACACAATTAGCCAGGAGTTAAAACAAGAAGCTGAAGTTTCAAAAGAATGACTAAGAAAGATTCCCAGACCCTGGAGTAATTCTCCAGCAAACTGACGCTCTACCCCAATTTTGATATGTGCTCGCATATGCTCCATTTGTCTGAATCCTCTCACTCCTACCCATCAAGCTCTGAATGATTAAGCCCTTAAATTTGCCAATGTTTTTGCTACCATTCACTTAATTTCTTTTCTCATTTTGCTTACCCTGCTTAAATAACTTAATTATTACTCCAAACACAAACTAATATCATAGACTTTTCTCAGACTGAACAAAATTGATAGCACACAAAACAAAAATGTTAACAGTATAATTTGAATTGTTTATGATTCCAAAATCTTAGTTAAATAATTTATTTTTTCTACGTTAAATTCACCTTTAAAATACTGATCTTTAGAAGTATCCTATTCTTCCTAAATTCTTAAAGCTCCCCCCCCACGTTAATAATAATATGCTAATAAAATATTTTTTTTTGTGTGTGTGTCTCTCTCTCTTTCTTGATTTTTTTGTCTTTTTGAGACGTCTCCCTGTAGCCCAGCTAGCTGTAAACTCCCTATGTAGACAGCTGGCCTTAAACTCACAACTCCACTGACTGTGCATCACCTCTATCGATGCATTGTGAATCTACAGACGAGCTTGATTGACACCGTTTGAATGCCAGAGCATCTTTACAATATATGTTCATATTATATCTTCAGTTAAGTCCCACCTCTACCTGTTCATGAATAACTCTCTTCCATCCTTTTCCTGTTGACTTTGGTCTTTTCTAGTCACTTTGGTTTAAGGTTAGATTCATTTGAGAGCTTCCTTCTTTCCTAAGGTAGACATTTATATATAAATACACTGACAAACGGCTTTGCCCACATCGCATAACCCATTTGTATGTTACCGTTTTAGTTTTCTTCTTAAGACATGTTAATTCACCAAGTATAGCATTGATAATCTTTACTGTGTATAGAAAGTTTCATATAATATAACTTTAATAAGATACTTGATAAAAATTTCAGGTTCATTTCAAAGATTTTGGTGTTGTTGGTGTGCTCCTTCCGAAAACAATGATGACAAATGTCCTGTGTCTTCTATTAAGTTAAGAATTTGACCAAGTTCTCACTTACTTATGAAAACCCCTGCTTTTCATATTTTTAATTCCAATCTTTATATTAATATAAACTGTCAGAATCAAATCTCTTAATCTTTCATCTATCTACCTATCTCTCAATCTATTCTATCTATCATCTACTATCAATCTATTCTTATCTGATCATCATTGCATTTTTTTCCCTCTTCTGATCAATCATCTAATGATCTATTCATCTAATCTATTATCTACTACCATTTTCTATTGATCTATTTTATCTATCTTTCTCTATCATCTATCTATCTATCTTTATCTATCTTTATCATCTATCATATCTATCATCATTTCTCATCTATCTTGCATATATTTACCTACAGAAGAGCTTAGAGGTGTTAAACCACTTATATTTTCCCAGAAAATTAGTTTATATTGATAAAGTAAAGAATCAAATTTGCCTAAATCATGAAAGAAGCTAATGTCACTAATAGTAGATGTATACAGTGTTGTAAATCAATTTTATTCAACTTCATTATTATTGTGACCACGGTAGTTTCTGGTTAGATTAGGCCCATCTTCTTTTTCATGCATTCTTGACTACTCCTGAGAGTAAAAAGGGTGCTGCCCTATAAATTTATCATATATTGAGGAAGCAGTTTATAAGGAACAATTTTATTCCAGGAAACCAGAATTTACAATTACAACTTAGACCAAAGAAAGGGTGCAACTTCCTCACTCAGACTCATAATTGATGTGGATGCTAGTGTGCATATCGTCCTTATTATTAGGTACAATAGGCAGCCAGGAGTTGTTTCATCTTTTATATTATATTGTTTTAGATGTAGGTGTTATCTCTTGGAGTTCAACCACGCTACTACAGGCCGCCCAGGACAGCTGGTAGCTAATACAAAATACCAAAAAAAAAAAAAAAAAAAAAAAAAAAAAAAAAAAACCCAAAAAAACAGGACCAATAGGCAAAGAACTCTCAACTGTCCTGGGGCTTCCACTCATCTTGTTACCACTGTTGATGTGGCCTACTGAAAATGGCATCTGCCCTTTCTCCTGTTAACTTGTCTAGACCTGCCATCTATCCTTCGACCTGTTCCTTCATTTGGACTCAATTCTACAGTTTTGCTTGCACACCTGTGACCTGAAATGGCCTGACTCACACCTGTCAGTTTTTCCAGCTTCTTCCCTGCAGCTTGATTGATTTGTTATCAGTATAGACTCTTGTATCACTATTGGTTTCCTCTTAGTTTTGGCTTCTCAGGTCTTTTTGAAACTCCTTGACTCTTGAGTCATTTGTAGTGAGTCTATAGATATACGTGTACATACATACATACATACATATATACATACGAACACAGAGACAGACAGACAGAGACAGAGATCGAGATAGAGAGACTACAATGTGATGTGTAATGTATGATCTTAGGGTTAATATTAGTAATTGAGGATACGATGAAAGAATGTGCGATCATCTTGGCCTGGGTTACCAAAGAAAGCTGGCATATCTGGTGTGGTGGTTTGAATGAGTGTCCCCCATAGGCTCTAGGTATTCAGACATTTGTCTCCAGTTGGTGGCGCTGTTTTTGGAAGCCTTGGGGTGTGTGGCTGGGCTGGAGGAAGTGTGTCACTGGGGGCAGGCTTAGTGAGTTTTAACAAGCCTCGTGGTCTACAGTTGCTCTCTCTCTCTGCTTCCTGTGCTCTTTGCGAGATGTGACCCTTGGCATGCTGCTCCAGTCTCCAGCCACCATGCCTCCCACCACAATGGACTCTAATTCCCTAGAACCATCAATCGTAGGCTCAAATAAACTCTTCCTTTTATAAGTTCCTTGGTCATGGTGCTTTATCACAGCAACTGAAAAGTGACTAATACAGTAATTTGGTACCAGGAGTGGGGTGTTGGCTGCGAAGAACCTGACCATGTGGATGTTTGGAGAAATATGGAAGACTTTGGAATTTTGGGCTAGAAAGGCTGTTGACTACTGTAAGCAGAGCTTAAAGGGCCATTCTAGTAGAAGCCTGGAAGAAAGCATGGCTGCAAAAAATGTAGTTCCAGAGGAAAATAAAGACTTAGGCAGCAACTGGGATATTTTGATAATGAGTCTGGCAGCAGTTTGCCTACAGATGCTTGCCTGATGCTAAGTTGAAAAGCAATGGACTGATGTCTTTGGCGGAGGATATTTCAAAACAGCCTAATGTAGAAGTGGTGGCGTGGCTTTTAATGGTGAATATTGTGCAGATCTACAGTGAAGAAGAGCAGATGGGGCAGAAAGAAATGCAGAATGTACAGTTTGGATCTGATAACTGCACTAGGAAGATTAAAGGTGGGGCCAAGGCTTGTGAAGGAGAGCTTCCTTTTGATAAGGAGATTAAAGTGATTAAGGAAGGGCCTCGAGATTTACAAGCAAACAAAAGAATCAGTACCTTCAGGGCAAGACCACACCCAGCTAATCCTCCAGCAAGTCCAGGGCAGAGAAAAATTGCAAATGTGGTTAAAGTAGGAGAGAGTCCATCCCGAACTTGCAGCCAAACTCCGCAGTTTCATTCAAGTGGTGCTGGCTTTAGAGGCATGAAGTTTGCAAGAGTGAAGGGGTCATCAGTTCTTCCTCCATGGTTTCAGAGAGCTGCCAAGGTCAGGCAGAGTGCAGCAGGGGTGTCCCTGAATAAAGAAGGCTCTGAGAGGTCATTGCATGAAGCTGTGAATGTGAAGTCTGGTTGGCAGCAGAGACCCCAAGAAGACATTTGAGATGCCAGACCTGTGAGATATTTGCCAAGCAGAGCTGCATACAGGGAGTGGTACCAGCCTAAGAAAGAGATGTATGTTGCAAGCAAAGCTGGAAGAGCTGAGCCATCTAAGCCCTTTGGAAGTCAAGTCCCAGAAGTTGCATGTGGAGCTACTGGACTTGGTTTTTGCCCTGCTGGTTTTCGGTCTTGTTTTGGTCCAGTATTTCCTCACTATGCCTCTATTCCTCCCTTTTGGAATGGGAATGTGTATTCAGTTCCACTGTATGTTGGGAGTTTGTAATTTGTCTTTTGATTTTACAGGAGCTTACAGTTAAGAGATTGGTCTGAGTCTCAGAAGAGACTTGGACTGTAGACTTTTGAATGGCATTGAAACTGGTAAAGACTATGGGGACTTTTAAGGTTGGACTAAATGCATTTTGCATTTTATATGGTCAGGAGCCTATGGGGGCCAGGGAGTGGAATGTGGTGGTTTGAATGAGTGTCCCCCATAGACTCTAGGTATTAGACATTTGTCTCCAGTTGGTGGCGCTGTTTTTGGAGGTCTTGGGGTGTGTGGCCGTGCTGGAGGACGTGTGTCACTGGGGGCAGGCTTAGTGAGTTTTTTTTTTTTAAAGAAAACTAACTTTTTTAAAAATTTTTTTTTATTAATTTTATTTATTTCTGTATGTGTATGAATGCACTGTCTGCATGCAGGTCCGTGCACCCGTGTTGTGCAATGCCGCGGAGTTCAGAATAGGGTCTCAGATTCCCCTGGAACTGGAGTTCTCCCAGAACTGGAGCCCCAGATGGTTCTCAGCCGCCATGTGGGTGCTGGGGATTGTACCCGGGTCCTCTGCAAGAGCGGTCGGCGGTCCCAACCGCTAGGCCATCTCTCCAGCCCCAGGCTTAGTGAGTTTTAACAAGCCTCATGGTCTACAGTTGCTCTCTCTCTCTCTCTGCTTCCTGTGCTCTTTGCGAGATGTGACCCTCGGCATGCTGCTCCAGTCATTGAAACTACCATATATGACCAGTAAGTTTATTGTTACTTAGTGAATCCTTGAGTCAGATGTAGTGGTATACTTGAGAGGAAGAGGCAGGCAGATTTCTGTGTCTGAAGCCAGCTTGGCCTACACAACGAGCTCCAGGCCAGCAACAGCTACACAAGGAGACCCTGCCTCAAATAAAATAAGACACAAACATGTTCATCTATATTTCAGACATAACAAACTCATGAAAATGTTCCAATATATTACATATCTTGTAGATTGTCCCATGTATACTTGAAAAGAATGTGTATTCTGGTTTTTGATGGAATGTTCTATCCATATCTGTTTGGTCCATTTGGCATTTAAATCTATTTTCTCCTTATTGATTTTGTTTTATAAGTGATTTAACATTGAAAGCAGACTGTTGAAGTCTTATTGTGCTGTTATTAATTTCATCCTTGCATTCTATTAATATTTATTTCATATTATTAAGTGTTCTGATGTTGGATGAATATGAATACGATAGCTGTAATGCAGCTCTTCTTTCCTTCTTGTCATGACCACAGTCATGAAGCAGAATTGACCAGATGACCTTACAGCAGACCTTGGTCTGCAGAGATAAGCAGAATATACATCTGATATCTAGGTCCAAGGTAATGGTAATGAGGCAGCTTCAGGCCTTCCTGAAAGGGAGCGGGAGAGTTTCAAGATCCTCACCAAAGATTACTTTTAGCACTCATTCCTGCCCCAGTTGCCTGTAGTCTTGGAGGCAGCTAGGGTTTACAGGGGCAGAAAGTTGACTGGGAGTTAAGACACTGGCCTGGAATAGCTTTTCATAAATCATCAATGCCAAGGATGCAGGAGACTCTGAGCCAACCATCTTTCTGCAAGTAATCCTGATGAACTCATTGATTCACCAAGCTGGACTTAGGATCCTTTCTTTGATCTGTAATTGTCCTCTCTGATTGTGTAAATAAATGTTTCTTTAATTTGGCCCAGGAAAATTATACAACCATAATATTGTCTCTTATGACAGTTTACTTATTTTGTCGAATAGAGAAACCTTGCTGTCTTTCACTCAATTTTCATGGAGTATCTTTTCTATTCTTTTGATTTCATAGTATGTCTTTAAACCTACATCTTAAGTTTCTTTTGAGTAGTTATATATTGTTTTAGTTATCTAATCTATTTAACCACTTTAGGTATTTTTATCATAGCAATATAGGAAAGAAATATTATTTTGATATTTTCTGAGCTTTCCTTGTTTCCATTCTTTCTCTCTTGTTATCTTGCTTTGCAATTTAATGATCCTTTGATAGTGCTGTTTCATGACTTTGTGTATTAACTACAGGTGTAGGTCTTTGTGGTTACCACAAATCTTACATAAAATATAAAAATAATAAATTCAAAGCTGATGATAGCTTAACTTTGACCATATTTAAAGCTTTACATTTTACATTTTCTTCCTCTACATTTTATTTTTAACATACATGCTGTATATCCATTATACTTTATTGTAGCATGAACTGAAGATCCTAGAAAAAAATATCACATCTGTGTTGAAGATTCTCGAAGACTGGGGGCTGGAGAGATAGCTCAGTGGTTAAGACCACTGGCTGTTCTTGCAGAAAACCTGAGTTTGATTCCCAGCACCCACTTGGCAGATAACAACCATATATAACTCCATTTCCAGGGGATCCAATCTCATCTTCTTATGTCCACAAGCACTGCACAACACAGGTGCACTTATGCACATGCAGGCAATATACTCATACACAAAATAAAAACGATAAATAAAATATTTTTAATTTGATGGACTAATGAGCACATCTGTGACTGTAGAGTGCTAGGATGTTGCAGGTCTGGGAACAAATTGCCTTTGGCTATGTTTCGCCCCTCCTTTTTATTTTTATTTTTATTTTTTATTTAATTTATTTTGGATGACATATGCAAATATAAAGTTGTACACATTGGTCACATGATGTTTCATGCATATATACATTGTTTAAAACTTAAAACTGCTGAACATGTCTAGGTCATTAAACATGTACAATTTCTTTGTGGTTAAAAATTCCACAGTTCTGAACAAAATTACACAGTTTTTTGAGGCTTTTGAAATGCGTGCAACATCACATCTATATTGATCCTACTGTAAAATTGTACACCAAAGCATCATGCTGTATGTAACCAACTTGGTATTCATCCGCACATCCCTTCTTTTTTTTTTTTTTTTTATGTTCAGGGGTTCAGATTCTTTCTTTTAATTTTATGTTACTCTAAAATATGGATATATACCTTCCACCCATGTACATTAATTACCATGCCTGAAAGTAGGTGCTAAGTTAATTCTAGGGCTCATTAAGATATTCACATTATAACATCACAGTTGCTTTCAGATAGAAAGAAATACAATAATAACATTGCTCAGCTTTTCTTTCAATTGGGGGATTTGGTACTAGCATCCACAAATGAGGGAAACAATTCCTCGTTTGTTTTGGGGGGACTGTGTTACTTCACTTAGCATAATGGCTTCAAGTTCCATACATTTACTTGCAAATCTCATGATGTCATCTTTCTTTACCACTGCATAGAACTCCATTGTGTAGATGTATCACATTTTTGTCATCTAGTAGTCAGTTGAGGGGCATTTGGGTTGGTTCCAACTCTTCACTATTGTGAAAAGAGCTGCCATAAACATAGATGTGCATGTATCATTGCAGTAGGATGAGTCTTGTGGGTATATACCCAGAAGTGGTCTGGCTGGGTCAGGTGGTAGGCTCATTGTGAATATTTTTTTTTATTTTATTTATTTCTGTATGTGTATCAATGTACTGTCTGCATGCAGGTCTGTGCACCCGTATCGTGCAATGCCGTGGAGGTCAGAAGAGGGTCTCGGATTCCCCGGAACTAGAGTTCTCCTGGAATTGGAGTTTCAGACGGCTCTTGGCCACATGTGGGTGCTGGGGATCAAACCCGGGTCCTCTGTAAGAGCAGTCGGCGCT
This sequence comes from Rhizomys pruinosus, assembly GCA_009823505.1. Taxonomy (NCBI): domain Eukaryota; kingdom Metazoa; phylum Chordata; class Mammalia; order Rodentia; family Spalacidae; genus Rhizomys; species Rhizomys pruinosus. The sequence goes on along the minus strand of VZQC01009053.1, from coordinate 728,010 downwards.
CTTAACCGCTAGGCCATCTCTCCAGCCCCTCATTGTGAATATTTTAAGGATTTTCCACACTGCTTTCCACAGTGGTTGTACAAGTTTACATTCCCACCAGCAGTGGATGAGTGTTCCCCTTTCCCCACAACTCTCCAGCATTTGGTGTCTTTTTTTTTCTTCTTGATCTTAGCCAGTCCTATTAGAGTGAGATGATATCTGAGAATGGTTTTAATTTGCATTTCCTTAATTATTAAAGATGTTGAACACTTTTTAAGATGTTTCCTAGCCATCTTTACTTCCTCATAGGTGAAGTCTCTGTTCATCTGTTTACTCCATCTTTTGAGTGAGTCATTTGTTTTCTTACTTCTTTATGTTTTGAGAGTAGTTTATCTATTCTGGATGTTAATGCAGAATAGATAAACTGTATCACTGGTGAAGATTTCCAGATGTATCACTGGTGAAGATTTCCTCCCACTCTGTTAATTTTCTCTTCACTTCCTTGATTGTTTCTTTTGCTGTACAGAAGCTTTTGAGTTTGATGAGGTCCCATTTGTCAATCATTGACCTTATTTTCTGTGCAGCTGCTGTCTGATTTAGAAAGTCTTCTCCTACTCTTGTAGGTTGTTGCCTATGTCTTGTAGGTTGTTGCCAACTTTTTCTTCTATCACCTACAGGGTTTCAGGTTTCACACTGAGATCTTTGATCTACTTGAAGTTGATTTTTGTACAGGGTGAGAGGTAGGGGTTTAATTTTGTTCTTCTACAAATGGTGATCCAGTTTTGTCAGCACCATTTGCTGAAGATGCTATCCTTCCTCCATTGAGCTTTTTTGGCCCCTTTGTCAAATATGAGGTGGCTGAAATTGTATGAGGTCAAGTTTGGATCTTCAATTTTGTTCCATTGGTCAATGGGTCTGTTTTTGTGCCAGTACCAGGCTGTCTTTATGACTATAGCCTTGTAGTACAGCTTGAAGTCTGGTAAAGCAATCCCCTCTGTATTGCACTTTTCACTCAGGGTTGCTTTAGTTATTCAGGGTCTTTTGTTTGTCCATATGAATTTAAGGACTTTTTTTTCTAAGTCTGTGAAGAAACTCATGGGGATTTTGATTGAGATTGCATTGAATCTGTATATCAATTTGGGTAAAATGGACATTTTTACTATATTAATTTTTCCAATCCATGAGCATGGGAGGTCTTTCTATCTTTCGATGTCATTTTCAATCTCCTTCTTCAGGGGTTTAACATTTTTGTTGTAGAGATCGTTGGTGTCTTTGGTTAGGTTTGTTCCCAGGGTTTTTTTTGGGGGGGGGCTACTGTGAGTGGGAAGGTCTTCTTATATTCCTTCTGCACTTGTTTATTGTTTGTGTAAAGAAAGGCTACTGATTTTTCTAGGTTAATTTTTTTTTTTTGGTCTTTTCAAGACAGGGTCTCTCTGTAGCCCCAGCTGTCCTGGAACTCACTCTGTAGACCAGGCTGGCCTTGAACTCACAAAGATCTGCCTGCCTCTGCCTCCCAAGTGCTAGAATTAAAGGCATGTGCCACCACGCCCAGCTTCTAGGTTAATTTTGTATCCAGCCACTTTACTGAAACTCTTAATCATTTCTAGTAGTTTTCTGGTGGAGTTTTTAACATCCCTTAAGTAAACTATCATATCATCTGCAGAAAGGGATAGTTTAATTTCCTCTTTTCTGATTAGTACCCCTTTAATTTCCTTCTCTTGTCTTATTGCTCTAGCAAGTGTTTCAAGCACTATGTTGAAGAGGAGTTGGCCCCTCCTTCTTGACATGTTTGGCCTAGCATCCTTGTGACTAGCAGATAAAATCCTTTCTAAAATGCACAAAAAGATCCTTAACTTCCACCAACCCAAGGGCTACACATGTCATAACATTTGAGTCCTGTAACAGATTCCCTTGCTTTGTTGTTAACTGTCTACCTAATGCTCCTATGAATGGACCTCAAAAATTCCTTAATTTAGTATTTTCTTCTAAAATTCTATAAAATTTTCATGAATGGGCCAGAGAGATGGCTCAGTGGTTAAGAATACTGGCTGCTCTTGCAGATGACCTGGGCTTGATTCCCAGCACCCACATGGCAGCTAACAACTGTTGGCAACTCCATTTCCAGGGGAATATAATGCCTTCTTATGACCTCTGTTAAAACTGCATGACACAGAGGCTAGCAGTTAAGAGCGCCAACTGCTCTTGCAGAGGACCCGGGTTCAATCCCCAGCACCCACATGGTGGCTGAGAGTCGTCTTTAACTCCAGTTCCAGGGGAATCCGGCACCCTCTTCTGACCTCTGTGGCATTGCACGACATGGGTGCACAGACCTGCATGCAGACAGTACATTCATACACATAAAGAATAAATAAAATTAAAAAAAATTAAAAAAACCTGCATGACACAGATGGACTTACATATATGCACACAATATACTCATACACTTAAAATAAAAACAAAATCTTTAAAATAGTAATATAAATTGGTATTACGGGGCCATGATGATTGATATTAGCTGTAGAACAATTATCTCTTATTTCTGTTGAGGTAAGAGTTCCTTTTATTTAACAGAATTATTTAAAAAATTATGTGTATGAGTGTTGTGCCTGCATATATGTAAGTGCATGTGTGTTGTGCAATGCTCTATCTAACTCCTTTATAGTATCCTGTCCTGGTTAGCTGTGACCCTTTTGTCTATGCAATGCTACTTATGCACTTAATGAAACAGGCTCACAGCTCAATTTCTACCAAAGAGAAATTTCATTACCACTTACTTGTCCAGTGTTTTTGAGTTTGTACTCTAATGGGACCTCTGCAATGGCTTATTGGTGGAGTTTTTAGACAGACTGGTCTGGTGCCTAAATCAGTAATGCAGAAGAACTTCAGTTTCTTTATAATCTCATTAAAATCTGCTATTGCCTGCCCTTTAGAGTGTAGATATTTTCATAGGTGTGAGGTGGTATCTCAAAATTGGTTTTTGATGACTAAAATAAGCACCATTTTATTTTTTTAATGGTCTGTTTGTTCATCCTCTTTGGAGAAATGTCTATTTAATCGTTTACCATTTTTAAATTATTTGTCTTTTACTGGAGTTATAAGAAGTTTTTAATGTATTATTGATACATATTTATAAGTTCTATGATTTGCAAACATTTTTCTGACTTGTGGGTTATCTTGATAGTTTCCTTTGAAACCAAGTTGGGTTTTTTTTTGTCTTCTGTACTTTCTTTTATTATCATAATCTTTGCATCAAGATACATAGCAATGATAGCAGGTTTCTTTTTAAAGCTTACTATTAAATGTAAATATTAAATATCTTCCCCATTTTAATTTTATATAACTCTGCCAAGAAAAAAAAATTAACTGAAGTTATTCGAAGCCTGGACATAACTTCCATGATTAGCTGGGCTACATAAAAGTTGGTGGCTTTATTTTCCTGCCATGTAAGCAGATAGATCTAGGCCCTAGAAAGATGGGACCAGGTTATAATTGTTTTTGAAAAGTGTACTACAAAATGGATGGCCTGTTATAAACCAGGTTACAAAGTAAGGATGGGGTAAGGGATGGATATTTTCTTCAAGAAAAACACAAAAACAATTTCTGAAGAATCCCAGTCCATAATTTTTTTCCCCAAAATGGTTGGAGGAATGAGTGAAATCTCAACATGAGCTTCAAAGTCCTGTCCATGAAGGACCAGTAGTTGCCTTGCTGAGAATGTGGCTGTGAGGAGGAGCTAGCTGTGTTGACCATCCCCATGTCCCTTGGCCAAGGAATGGAAAGTTTATTGCCTAGTGGCTGTGAAAGTGAGCCGAAGCTTAGCTGGTACTGAATTCTCTAAAAGGTTTCTTCTAGAAACAGACAACTCAGACTCTTCCTCTTGCTTCAGCAAAGAAATTATTATTATTATTATTATTATTATTATTATTATTATTTGTCTTTTCAAGACAGAGTCTCCTTTTTTTAAAAGCACTTGAGAAATTCCTCCTCCACCCTCAGGTGGGAAGGCTCAGAGAAGGGAGTCGTCGGTGCAGCCACATTCTAGGCCATAATGGAATTCCTGAAGGTTGGAGACCCCATAGAAATGGACAAAAGCTGCTGCCCCCACCAAGACATGGAAAATCTGATGAGACTGGAGCCATATATCAAATTTTCCAGGAAAGAAGCGCTCAGGGATCCGAGCAGCATAAAGGCCAGCTCCGGTGATGTACATTACAGCCATGAGGAAGAACCAGCCCATCTGGCCTACTGTGGTGGCCTTGACAAAGCCCTCAGCAATAGTAAAGTGCATGGTCCGCACAACTCCACTCAAGCCAAGTCCCAGGAACACTCCTGCTCTTGTTTGCCGGTGCTTAGAAGTGGCAAACCGATCCCACTGTGCCACAATGATAGCAAGAATGCCCAAAACACAGACGATGGAGAGGTAGATGAGCTGTGGCTGTCCGGAGCAGTAGGAGTAAGAGAGCCAGGGGACAAAGCTCCCCATAATCAGTAGAGCAATCCCTGATTAGTCCAGTTTGGAAAAAGTCTGAGAGACTTTCTCTGAATGACAGTAGACAGTGTGGAAGAGCCAGGAGAAGCTGAAGCAGAGCACTGCAACCAAAAAGAACATCCCCCAAAACCACCTTCTGCAGAGAAAGGAACCACCAAGTACCTATTTGGTCTAAGCATCGTCAAGATTCCCAAAAAGAGAAACAACACAAAACCAAGCAGATGGGCCCAAATGTTGCCAGTTTCTGTGTGGATGCGGAAGATACTCTTGAAGCAAGTCCGAAAGGAAGGCATAGGTTGTCTATGGCCATGTAGCAGGTAGTCGTTGTCTTTCAGCCAATCGGGAAGTACATCATATGGCATGAGCCTCCAGCGTATCTCCCAGACCTTATATACGAACTCCTCCATCTTCTCCATGGCATGGTGGTCCTGCAGGGGAAGTGTCAGTACCCGCCCCTCCTCCTCTTCTTCCTGACGCACTGGGCATGTTTGCTCTTCCTCAGCCTTAGTTGCATTGGTGGTTACCCGCTGGCTTTCTCTTCCAGCAGGGGACCCAGTTCAGCTAATTCCACTGTGTCCATTTCTCTGTTACTGGAAGGTGCCCCATTACCCTGTGTCACCACCGAGATCCTTTGTAAGAAGGCATCTGGCTGGTACCTCAATACCCTGTAGCTTCAGCTTAGGGAAAGGTTGGGGTCTCTCAGCCCCAGGGGGCAGAGATCTTCCTGTGATGGCACGCACTTAGGTAGGTCGGCTGTCCATCAACCTCTCCTCCAACCCCATCGAGGTCTGGGCACCTTCACATAGGGCCACCTAGGGCTGTGCTCCTGCACCAACTTTGTGGGTATGGCTTAGCTCTAGAACACTTGCCTAATATGCTGGAGGGTCTGGATTTAATCACTAGCACTAAAAAACAAACAAACAAACAAAAACAGAAAACATATAGCAAAAAAACAGAAGTGGGCTGGAGAGATAGCCTAGCGGTTAAGAGCGCCGACCGCTCTTACAGAGAGGACCCGGGTTCGATCCCCAGCACCCACATGGCGGCTGAGAACCGTCTGAAACTCCAATTCCAGGAGAACTCCAGTTCCAGGGGAATCCGAGACCCTCTTCTGACCTCCGCGCGTTGCACGACACGGGTGCACAGACTTGCATGCAGACAGTACATTCATACACATACAGAAATAAATAAAATTAATAATAATAAAAAAAAAAACAGAAGTAAATAGTTATAGGGTAGCCCTGCTTAGAAGGTACTAATTCTACTCTATTCCAGAGCTCTTGAATGAAGAAATGTTGCTGCCAACTCACCCGATATTACAAGTATAATGAATACTGGATCCAAACTGGGTGTCTGTGTCTACATGCACCATGCCATTTTGAGGATCTGAAGGAGTTGCACATGATTTACCTACGAGAAAGAAACAGAATTTTGGAGCTGGGTAAAGCAAACTGAACATATCTTAATATATGAGTCCTAACCAGACTATGACTTACTATGGAGAACATATACACTTAAAATGATTGCATGGATTTTGACACTTTAAGGGAACACACCAGAATGCTTTAGTATGAGTCACCAGGGAAGCAATACTTCTCAAAGAAACTCTCATCCAAGTTCTTTGTCATCCTTACACTGTGACTCTAGAAACATGTATACTTACTGCCAAAATATTATCCAGGTATTAAAATTCATGGGTCTTAAAGCCTGGGATTTTCTCATCTTTAGTTATTAAATACACTTTTGGTTTCTGAATCATTACTTACTTAGTTGTGGAAAATTGGACAGCCTTAGTGACTAGAAATTTTCTCTCATTCATGTCCCATCATGGTCATTCCTCATTAAATTTCACTTATAATTGAGAAGGCAGTGATAATAAGATATGATACAAAGTAATAAGATATGATGTACAAGCTGGGCGTGGTGGCACACACCCTTAGTCCCAGCACTCTGGAGGCAGAGTCAGGCAGATCTCTGAGTTCAAGTCCAGCCTGGGTCTACGGAGTCAGCTCCAGGCCAGCTGGGACTAAAGGGAGACCCTGTCTCAAAATACCCCCCCCTGAAAAAAAGATGTGATCTACAAGAATAACTCACATGTACTACACTTTGTATGGGTCATAATTCTAAAATTTATAGAAACTGAAGCAGATTCTACAACAGGAAGGGGCTTCCTCTGTAGAGGTCATGTTTACAGATGTTTTCAGCACTTGTCCAGACCAAGTTTTCTTGGTAAGTAATGTTGAACTGTTTTCTAAAATATCCAGGGTGACATTTATACTGCAAAGATGTCCCAATGGGAAACATGGACTCATGGATTTGACTTGTGGGCCTGGCAAATGGAAATTGTGCTGTGCACTGGCCTGGAGATTGAGACAACAGCAATGCCAATTAAGGGAGGAACTTCTAGTCTCCCTTCCCTTTCTCTCCAAAGTATTTTATAGATGTGCTCAAAGAAGAAAAAGAACATTCTTGTCAAAAAAATTTTTTTTATCTATTTTTTGTCTCCCTGTAGCCCCACCTGTCCTGGAACTCGCTTTGTAGACCAGGCTGGCCTTGAACTCACAAAGATCTGCTGCCTCTGCCTCCCAAGTGCTAGGATTAAAGGCGTGCTCCACCACGCCTGCCACCACGCCCGGCTTTTTGTGTCTTTTTGAGACATGGTCTCCCTATAGACCCAGCTGGTCTGGAACTCACTCTGTATACCAGGCTGGCCTTGAACTCATAGAGATCCGCCTGCCTCTGCCTCCCGAATGCTGGGATTAAAGGTGTGCGCCACCACACCCGGCTTAAAGACAGTTCTTAGCCACCATGTGGGTGCTGGGAATTGAACCCTGCTCCTCTGTAGAAGCAGCTGGCACTCTTAACTGCTGAGCCATCTCTCTAGCTCCAGAAAAAGAACATCCTTGTAATGGTAAACAGAAGGGCTCCTTTAGTGGCTATCTTAGAACATAATTAACATATAACATTAATATAATATAACTCGAGTAAATAAACTGTCTTTCACTGAGGGTGAAACTCCTACTCATAGTTTGAAATTCCAGCGAATTAGACAGTGCCTGTGCTTGGGCTTCCTCCATCTCATTCTTACTCATCACTCTCATTGTAACATTTTCTCATACACTGAACCAGCTGGATCATTCTTTATTTTATTTTATTTATTTATTTATTTATTTATTTTTCTCTATGTGTATGAATGTACTGTCTGCATGCAGGTCTGCACACCCGTGTCGTGCAATGCCGTGGGTCAGAAGACAGCATCGGATTCCCCTGGAACTGGAGTTCTCCTGGAACTGGAGTTTCAAATAGTTCTTAGCCGCCATGTGAGTGCTGGGGATCGAACCCAGGTCCTCTGCAAGAGCAGTTGGCACTCCCAACCGCTAGGCCATCTCTCCAGCTCCTGGATCATTCTTAATAGTCCAGGTTTACTAGTCCAAGAGCCTCCTCTGTGGACCTCAGGCTCTAGTTAAAAAAATATATTCTTTTTGATTTTATGTTTATGTCTGTCTACATGCTCAAGGGACCAGATGAGAGAGTCCAATCCCCTGTAACTGTAATTACAAACAGTTGTTAGCTGTCATGTGGGGCCTGGGAATGGAACCTAGGTCCTCTGCAAGAGTAGCCAGAGGGCTTAACTGCTGAGCCATTTCTCCACTCCCTTCAGAGCTTACTGTTGCCAAAGAGAAAAGAAACAAAATTCAACCATTAAAACTGTACTTTCCTTTGTGAAAGTATGTATTTTCTGATACATGTTTTTATTTAACTTCTTGACCTTTTAAAGATTAACAGGATTAAGTCAAAGAAATAAAATTGCGTTTGGGGCTAAACAACACATAATCAGGAAGAAATATCTGTAAGAAAGAAATCATTTTAGTTTAATTCGGAATTTAATAAATCATTTAGTTTAATTTAATCATTTTAGTTTAATTATTCTTTTTTATTTGTTTGGACTACTTTTACTCCCAATGTCTCCAAGTGACTAATTTATATTATGAGGTACAGACTGAGGCATATGAGGAATTTTGAGCAATTTATTTCTGGATACTTCCTGATTTTTGTGGGTCTGCTAATTATAGTACATTCTAAGGGTCAAATTAAAATGTTTTGTTTTATTGTATACTTCTCTATTTTCATTATGCCCATCTTATTTTACATATATTGAGGTTATATAATTAAGTCATACAAATTTAAACTGCTGTAGTTTGTGAAAGATCATTCATTATAATAAAATATCTCTATTTGCCATAATAAATCTTGCATCATACTCTATTTTTAGGAGGTAAATAAAACTAAATAATATGGCACACTTAACATCTAATATATTAATTATTTTACTTCATATGTTCCCTTTTTTATGTGTGTCATGCATGTGTGTATGCATGCTTTTGCATATGTGTGTATATGCATAAGTGCAAGTCTATGTACATATATGTGCATGCTCATGGAATCCTGAAGGTGATATGAGTAATTAGCTTCCATTGCTTGTCCAACTTATTCACTGAGGAAAGGTCTCTCAATCAAACCAAGAACTTATGTCTATGGTTACTCTTGCTAGCCAGATTACTCTGGGGGTCCCCTATCTCTGCCTTCAACCCACTAGAAGTGGGTTGCCAGGCATACCTGGCATTACACAGGATTCTGGGTATCTGAACTCCAGTCCTCATGATTGCATGCCCAGTGCTTTAAAACTTTGAGCCATCTCTACAGCCCTATATAAATAATTTAAGTTATAAATGTCAATATTTGTTTAAAGACAATATTGTCATAATGCCCACATTCGCCAAGCTAGCTTTACACTGGTGTGTTTTTGCGTGGAGTTTTCTATATTAAAAAAAATATTTTTGCCGGGTGTGGTGGCGCACGCCTTTAATCCTAGCACTCGGGAGGCAGAGGCAGGTGGATTTTTGTGAGTTCAAGGCCAGCCTGGTCTACAGAGTGAGTTCCAGGACAGCTGGGGCTACAGGGAAACCCTGTATCGAAAAGACCAAAAAAAAAAATTTTTTTTTAATTTCATGTGTGAGTGTTTTGCTTGCATGTATTAAGTGTATTTATGATGTACACTGCCTATGGAGGCCAGAAGAGTTGCATGGGATCCTCTGGAACTGAGTAACAGATGGTTGTTAGCCACTATGGGTGCTGGCAACTGAATCCAGGTCCTCTGTGAGAGCTGCCAGTATCTTAACTGCTGAGCTATTTCTCCCACCTTGTTTTCCATACTTTTATATTAATTTGTCCTATCTCCAAAGATGTGTACTATGTTTGCATTACAACACAGAAGTTTCCACACTTGGGTTCTCAGTAATTCTTAATGACATTTTTAGTCTAAAATATATAATTGCTCCATTTACTAAATAATACAATGTAAATACAATGTAAACCTGTCTATCTCAATTAGTTAAAGAGATGCTAGACTTGTAATGTCTCAATCCTTGGAATCACAGTGAAAACTATCATTTAATTTCCTATTCCACATTAATTCTCATGTGGTATTCCTTTCTTTGTCATAGCAACTGCAAAAATTCCAACATTCCAGAAGCCAGAAGCTGCTCTGAACTAGTAATTTAGAGCTGATACAGTATTTGAAAGATGTGAAGAATGGCTGTTTTCACTAAAAAAATTAAAATCTTCCAAAGTGCTTCTGACTTTGCAGAGGCCCCCAGGCTCCCTTTGTCAATAGTTTTAGACATTTCACCATTTGACAATTTTTGTGTTTAAGTTGTGTGGTGGTTTGAATGAGAGTGTCCCCCATAGGCTTTAAGTATTCAGACATTTTGTCTTCCATTGGTGGCACTGTTCTTGGGAGGTCTTCCTCCATGCTAGAAGAAGTACGTTATTGGGGGTAGGCTTAGTGAGTTTAACAAGCCTTGCGGTCTCCAGTCTCTCTCTCTGCTTCCTGTGCTCATTGAGAGATGTGACCCTTGGCTTGCTGCTCTAGCCCCGGCCACCATGCTTCCCACCACAATGGACTCTAATTCCCTGGAACCGTCAATTGTAAGCTCAAATAAACTCTTCCTTTTATAAATTCCCTTGGTCATGGTGGTTCCTAACAGCAACAGAAAAGTAACTAATACAAGTTGTAATTGACTTAATAGTTAATAAAATTATTATTTTTTGCATTAAATCCACCACTTTACTGTTGGTTTGTCTTATTTTTTGTGCTCTATGTTCTTTTTGCTTTAACAAGTACACTTGTTATATATTTTTATGGTTACACTTTTTTCTTTCAAAACATATAAACAAACATCTAATATAATTTCCCCAATAAGAACCACAGAAAATGCTAGCTCTATCTACTTCCTATCATTATCATGTGTTTAAATTTGGCATGTGTTTTAAACCACCTACCAGTCCTCTGAATTCTAGTTACTAGCTACTAGCCTATCTGTTAAAGGCCTCCCTCATGAGGCTCAAGTAAAAATCTCCCTAGAAAGGTGTGTGTGCTGGATAGCTTTAGTGTCAATTTGACACACTTGGGTTAAGAGAGCCTCAACTGGGGAACTGCCTCCATTGGACTGGCCTGTGGCCACATCTGTGGAGTATTGTCTTGACTGTTGAGCAATGTGGGAGGGCCCAGCCCACTATGAGTGGTGCCACCATGGGCAGGTTGTTGTGTACCATATAAGAGGGCAGGCTGGCATGGGCCAGGGAAGCAAGCCAGTGAACAGCATTCCTCTATGGCCTGTGCCTCAGCTCCTGCCTCCATGTTCCTGCCCTGAGTTCCTGCCTTGGGTTCCCTGAGTGATGAACTAGACCCAGGAGATGTGAGCTGAATAAACCCTTTCCTCCCCAAGTTTGTATCAGTCAGAGTGTTTTGTCACAGCAATGGAAGAGAAACTAGAATGAAAATTGGTACCAGAAGTGGGATATTGCTGTGACAGACCTGACCTTGGTGTTTTGGGGAAGGATTGTGGAAGCGTTTGGAACTTTGGGCTAGAAAAATCATTGAATGCCTAAATATCCTTGCTGTGGAAATTGGAAAAGTTATGCTGAAAGAATTGTAGAAGATGGAGGCCTGGCTTGTGAAGTTTCTAGTTTCAAAGGGAAGCAGAGATCATCAGGACTGTTTAATCTATGGGCTCTGGTCAGCTGGGGCTGAAGAATCAGCTGTAAGTAACAAGAGACCAGAACCTGAAGTGAATCCTTTGTTTAACTGGGACAACTGATGCTGGTTAGCTGGGGCTGAAAAATCAGCTGTAACAAGAGACCAGCAACACTGTGGTGAAATCTTCTGGGAAGAATTTCTTCAGGGTCAGCACACAGAAGCTATGTTCCAGAAGGGGCCCAAGCCTCCATGTTAAGCCAGAAGCAGGACTCGGTAGTGTGTAAGAGTCTCCTATATGGTTCTGGCATTGAAATTTAAGGGGGTCACAGAGAGCAGCCAAGGCTTGGCACTGTGAGAGGTCAGGAAAGACCATTGGTGGAAGAGCTCCTTGGTTGCATTGAAGACCCTGGGATTGCAGGGGTCATGGAGAAAAGCTGAGGCTTTGCACCAGGAGAGGTCAGAAGAGGCCATTGGTGAAGGTGCTGCCTCAGTTTCAGTGGCGACCCCAGCTTTTTGGAGATGCCAGGACCATGAGATGACCACCAAGAGCAGCAGCAGGTGCGGAATGGAGCTGGCCTGGGCCTATGAGATGAGCTGTGTGTGCCACGAATGGCAGAGTCAGAGAGGGGGAGCTGCTGAAACCCTCTGGAGCCCAGAAGATCGTGAGTGAGTCCCAGGTGTCCAGCCTCGAGCTACTTTGCTGGACTTAGGTTTTGTTTGAGTGTGCCTGATCTTCCCTTTGAAATAAGACAGTACTTGCTTTGGATTTTACAGCAGCCCACAGTTAAGAGACTTTTAACAGACTGTGAACTTTTAAGTGTTTGGACATTTTAAAGACTGTGGGGCTTTTAAGGTTGTACTGTCTTAGGTTGTGATTAATGTTAACATCATACCTTGGGGACAAGAACTTGAAAGGTGGTGGTTTAATAGTGATGTGTTTTGTGCGTCAAGTTGACAGGGGTCAATTGTGCTGCATAGCTTTAGTGTCAAGTTTAGTGTCAACTTAAGGGAGCCTCAACTGGGGAATTGGCTCCATTAGACTGGCCTGTGGCCACATCTGTGGAATATTGTCTTGATTGTTGAGCAATGTGGGAGGACCCAGCCCACTATGGGTGGTGCCATCCTGGGCAGGTTGTTGTGTACCATATAAGAGGGTAGGCTGGGCATGGGCCAAGGGAGCAAGCCAGTGGGCAGCATTCCTCCATGGCCTGTGCCTCAGCTCCTGCCTCTGTGTTCCTGCCCTGAGTTCCTGCCTTGGGTTCCCTGAGTGATGAACTATGACCCAGGAGATGTGAGTTGAATAAACCATTTCCTCCCCAAGTTGGTATCAGTCAGAGTGTTTTGTCACAGCAATGGAAGAGAAACTAGAACAGTGTGGTAGGCCAAATGCTATGGTTTGAGTGTGAACCAGATGACTGAGTAGCTCATGTGTTTGAACATTCCATGCTAAACTGCCAGGGCTGTTTAGGGAGGTGGTAGAACCTTTGTGACATGGAACTTACCGGCAGCTGTGAGTGTATAAAGGCAGGCCTTTCAAGGCCTTGCCAGATTTTCCCAATGACCTTAGCAGGATCTCAGTTATGTTGAACACTGAAGGTCAAGGGTGTTAACTGACTTGTTAGGTTAGAAATCTTCAGCTAGTAAGTAGGAGAAACTGGAAATCTATAAGCAGCTTCCTTGAGTGTGCTTTGTAGGTGGAACTTTCCACCATATTTTAAATCTCAAAGTGCTGTGAGCAGTAGAGGATTCTAGTAGCATTCTCTTCATTCCATCCTTGGTGATTAAATTGCTCCATGGTTTGAGTCTGTGTCACATTTGCAGGCCATTGTGATAACCTCAGTAAATTTCCTTTTACAGTCAGTAACAACTGGGATTTTTTTTTTTTTTTTATATAACAGTAGCTTAGTAACCATGGCCAAACTGTAGTAACACTTCAGTAAGAGGATGGCAGAGCCACAAAAATCCCTAAGCATTGACAACAGGTTGCTTAATGAATAAAATTTAGTTTTATCACATATCTCCATCTGACTCTTTGATACCTAGGGAGATGAAATTTTAATCACAACTTTTTACAGAATTCAAAAAACAAAACCTTTTTCCTCTGCCCTCTTAGAAGAGGAGGAACAAATGAATGTAAGCAGTCTCATGAAAAGCATAAACCCTTTGTTGATAAGAAGTTGGATAAATACACTCAAGACTGTCATCTCTGGGCTGGAGAGATGGTGCAGTGGTTGAGAGCACTGGCTGGTCTTGCAGAGGACCCAGGTTCTATTCTCAGCACCTAAACGGCAAGGAATAACCCTCAGTAACTCTAGCTCCAGGGGAATCCAATGCCCTCTTCTGACCTCTGCAGGCACTGCACAACATGGGTGCATTTACATACATGTAGGCAATACACTTGAACACACAAAAATAAAAATAAAATATTTATTAAAAAAGACTGTCATCTCAACTGACATGCTGCCAATGAGTCAACTAATGAAGAGACTTCTGGGAACATCACTAAGAATGTTTTAATTTATTTTTATTTTTATTTTATTTTATTTTTTATTTTTTTAGAATGTTTTAAGAGGAAGTAAAGGGCTGGGTATGGTGGCACAGGCCTAGCACTCCAGGCAGAGGCAGGCAGATCTTTGTGAGTTCAAGGCCAGCCTGGTCTACAGAGTGAGTTCCAGGACAGCTGGGGCTATAGGGAGACTCTGTCTTGAAAAGACAAAAAAAAAAAAGTGTTCTAGGAGCTAAGAGATACTCAGTGGTCAAGAGCACTGGCTGCTCTTTACAGTACCTGGGTTTGGTTCCCAGTACCCATGTGGCAGTTATCCATCCATGTAGCTCCAGTTCCAGGGGGATCCAATGCCCTCTTCTGATCTCCACAGGGTCTTTTCAAGACAGAGTTTCCCTATAGCCCCACCTGNAAAAAAAAAAAAAAAAAAAAAAAAAAAGGAAGATGAGACCTTAGAATTTCTGTAGTAGGTAAAATAACCTCTTTATGTAGGAAAAATCTACTGTTAAAGAATAATACATAAACTACCTGCAACTATTTTTTCATTGTGCCCTGGACTCCCTTGCTCTTCTAGTCCTAAGTGCTTTAGTCTGAAGTGGATCAAGTGGAAACTCAAATGAGAGTTGATGATGATAGTGATTTGGGATGTGGGATAAAGCACACAGTTTTCCAGTGCTAACTTTTCCCTAGGCCTGTTTATGTACACGTCTTTGAGAGGAAATACACATGCAATGGTTCTGGGATATAAATGAATTAAGTGGCAGGCCTTGGGTCACACACTTGAGGAATTCTATGCCATTTAAGCAGCAACACCATGAAAGAGACCTCAGTATCTCCATTTTACACATGAGGAAACAGTGAGGTATATTAACTTTCCTGACAAATAAATTTTAGGACCAGAACTAGACTTCCTTAGATTTCTGCTGACTCTGTCCTTCCTTCTCTACACTCCTTCCAGTGACTACTACCAGCCAGCATTCAATGATGCAGCCAGTGGAGGAGACCTGAATATACCAAGGCTGGGATTTCTGGTAGGCAGGCGACCAAGAGCTCTCTGTCTCTCCAAGAGCAAAGCACTCATCCAGGACCCAGGACAGGCTGGGCACCCACAGGCACCGCGACCCCTACCCCAGGTGCGCTTCGTGGTGCAGAGCCTACTTACTGTGCTTCTTGGATGCCCATTGCTGCTGCGTGGTCCTGTCTCTCTCGCCGCCCACCCTCACCCACACTGGCTGACCCTCTCCTTCCCAGCCTCCTCTCCACCCTCTTCCATTCTCTCCCCACCCTCTCTCACCCTCCTCCCCATGGCTCACCCCAAGTCGCTGGAAGGAGCAGCAAAAGGACGCTGAGCAGGACGACTCCATGGCAGAGGGCGACCGCCTGGTCCGGGGACCCAGCAGGCTCAGTTCTCTGCAGAAAACTGCCCCACCGCAGAAAATGGGCCCACATTCTTCCAACAGCAGTCTCTGGGAAAGCAGAAGGCAGAGAGCAGAGCAAGTGGCTGCTCCCTGGGTGGGGAAAATGGCACTAGGTTCCAGAATAAATCATTTGACCACAGCTTCCCCTTGTGGGGCGGGGTCCTGTTTACTCCTACAGCCAATGCTGTTATCCAGGATATTTTCCTTTCACAAGGAACTGCCAAGTTGCAAGGAGAGCAAGGCATTGTGGGAGCTCCCTTTATGTACGATCCTGCTTCACTTCTTTTTTTCAAAACTCCAGGAGGATGGAGCAGCTCAAGTCAGCTCCCTGCTTAAAGAACAGTTGCAGGCCCTGTGTAGTGTACAGGGAACAGGAACTGATCTTATGGTGAATTCAGATGTTGCATGCCACTGAAAGTTTTTTTTTTTTTTTTTGTCTTTTAGCGACAGGGACTCCCTGTAGCCCCAGCTTCCTGGAACTCACTCTGTAGACCAGGCTGGCCTTGAACTCACAAAGATCCGCCTGCCTCTGCCTTCCAAGTGCTAGGATTAAAGGCGTGCACAACCACGCCCCGCTGAAAGTTTTTTTTTAAAGGGACTCAATCAGCTTTACATTTTATAAATATAATCCTGTGCATTCTAGAGCCTAGATTAGCATAGCTCTTATTGCTTTTTGAGTCCAGTTAGAAGACCTTGACATCATTCAAGTGAGATTTGATGGCAGATGAACAATAACAGGATTCTGGAAATGGAACAAACAGGGTTTGCACTTGATTTTCCTTAGTTCCTTTCTTAAAATAGATGGCTAAAAAGACAAAGGAATCAAGAAGTAGCCCCAAGATTAGAAATGGTGATATGGTGATGCTGCTATTGATATATATATATATATTATATATATATATATATAATATAGCAGAGAGGAGAGTGAGAGAGAGAGAGAGAGAGAGAGAGAGAGAGACAGAGAGATGAAGACCACATCTAGAGAAAAAGTAAGAGTTCAAAAAGAAGGGGCTGAGAGATGGCTCAGCTGTTAAAAGCACTGGCTGCACTTGCAAAAGACCCAGGTTCAGTTCCCATCACCCTAATTGTCAGTAACTCCAGTGACAGGGGGTCTGATGACTTCTGGCTTCTGTGAGTATGCACACATGTGGTGCACTTACATACATGCAGGTAAAACAGTCATATAGATAAAAGAAAAGTAATAGATATTTGTATAGAATTCAAAGATGAAAGAAATGGAATGTGTAGACAAAGATCTCCACATCCTGGTAAAAAGGACTTTGCTGGTGAGATTAAATCAAAGATATTGAGGTAGGGAGGTAATCCTAACTAATCACGTGGGCTTCATAATTCCAGGGATCTTTTAAAGAAGAACACACTAGATCAGGAAGGGGGGATGAGGAGAGCAGAGTTGCTGCCTCCAGAGAGCAGATGCCTGCAGCCTCCAGAAGGTGGAAGAAGCAAAAAACAGATTCTCCTCTGGAGCTTTGATAAAGAACCAGACTTCGCCTGGTGTAGTGGCACATGCCTTTAATCCTAGCACTTGGGAGGCAGAGGCAGGTGGATATTTGTGAGTTCAAGGCCAGCCTGGTCTACAGAGTGAGTTCCAGGCTAACTGGGGCTACAGGGAGACCCTGTCTTGAAAAGACCAAAAAACAAAAACAAACAAAAGAACCAGACTGCATTATTCACTTTTCTGTTGCTGTGATAGAAACTGTTAGGTTATGCCCCCCATCCCCCACCGAAATGAAAGACCAGGAGGTTTAGGATCTCCAGAACAAAGAGCCAGCACTGAATATCATCTGGCCTGGGAATTTAAGGGAATGGGATTTAGTGAGGAGTGGGTATGGGCAGAGTATTTTGCATAAATCCTGGGTTTATCAAAAGGGTGGAATATTCCTGAGTATGCTGCACTGGCCCGTTTTACCATAAGACTGGCCTGGTGGAGCAGGACACTGGGTCACGCCTCTGCATTTCAATGGGCTTGGGGAACGCACAACCTGAACTTTTCAAAGGAAGACTTTATTTGAGTTTACCATTCCAGGGGAATTGGAGTCCCTTGTGGCTGGAAAACATGGTGGCAGGAGGCACCCAAGTAGGAGCCAAAAGCAAAGTTTCACCTCTTCAAGCAGGCACAGGAAGCAGAATACAACTGGTTATTGGCAAAGCTTTAAGAATTATCCCCAAGTGCCCCTCAACTGACAAGTGGATAGAGAAAATGTGGTACATCTACACAATGGAGTTCTATGCAGCTGTAAAGAAAGATGACATCATGAGCTTTGCAGATAAATGGATGGAACTGGAAGACATTATGTTAAGTGAAGTAACACAGTCCCAGAAAAACAAACGAGGAAAGGTATCCCTCTTCTGTGGATGCTAGCACCAGTGACCTAGTTGTAAACATTCCTTTTTGGGAGTGATGCATATGGGAAAGAACACCACCACCAACAACAACAGAAAAGACTGCATCAAAGAACTGACTGAAAGGGTGAATCTGGTGGTGTGGGAGGTTGGGATGGGTACATGGGTCTAGATTTGATTTGTAACATAATCTTGTACAAAAATATTTATGTAAAACAATAAATTAAAAAATATATATATAAAGAATTATCCAAGGGGGGGGGCTGGAGAGATGGCCTAGTGGTTAAGAGCGCCAACTGCTCCTGCAGAGGACCTGGGTTTGATCCCCAGCACCCACATGGCGGATGAGAACTGTCTTTAACTCCAGTTCCAGGGGAATCTGATGCCCTCTTCTGACCTCCGCAGCAGCATTGCATGACACAGGTGCACAAAGCTGCATGCAGACAGTACATTCATACACATATGTAAATAAATTTTAAAAAATTATCCAAGGGGGTGGAGAGATGGCCTAGTGGTTAAGAGCGCCGACTGCTCTTGCAGAGGACCCAGGTTCGATCCCCAGCACCCACATGGTGGCTGAGAACCATCTTTAACTCCAGTTCCAGGGGAATCTGACGCCCTCTTCTGACCTCCGTGGCATTGCATGATATGGGTGCACAAACCTACATGCAGACAGTACATTCATACACATACAAAAATAAATCTTAAAAAATTAAAAAAAAAAGAATTATCAAAGTCAAGCTCCAGTGATATGCTTCCTCCAGCATGGCCACACCTTCTAAAACCTCCCATAACAGTGCCACCAAGTGGGGACAAAATGTCCAAATACTTGGAGCTTATGGAGGACATTCTCATTCAAACCACCACATTCCATTCCCTGGCCCCCTTAGGCTGATGACTATATAAAATGCAACATGCATTTAGTCCAACCTTAAAAGTCCCCATAGTCTTTACCAATCTCAATACTATTGAAAAGTCTACAGTCCAAAGTCTCCACTGAGACTCTGGGCACTCTCTTAACTGTAAGCCCATATAAAATCAAAACACAAATTTTGTTCTCAACATACAGAGGAACTGAATACACGTTGCCATTCCAAAAGGGAGAATAGAAGCATAGTAAGGAAATATTTGACCAAAACAAGACCAAAAACCAGCAGGGCAAACACCAAATCCAGTAGCTCCATGTGGGATTTCTAGGACTTTATTTCTAAAGGGCTTAGAAGGCTCAGCTCTTCCAGCTTTGTGTGCATAATTAGCATATGAAACGTGTGTGAATTAGAAGAATTTGGGATTAAACTAACAGTAGATAATGGGTAAAGTGCTCTAGCTTTAAGAAAATTTAGCAGCTGGGCTGGGTGGTTCAGACCTTTAATCCTAGCGCTTGGGAGGCAGAGGCAGGCAGATATTTGTGAGTTCTTATAGAGACAGATAGGCTCACTCACGAGGACTCACGGTCAGCATCCAGGCATAGCTGGGGCTACAGGGGAGCCTGTCTCGAAAGAGGACCCAAAAAAAAAAAAAAAAAAAAAAAAAAAAAAAGAAAAGAAAAGAAAACAGAAAATTTACTTCAGCCAAAGGCCTGTTCCAGCCCAAGTCTGCTTGAAGATAAGCACTCAGCACTCAGTCAGACTTTGGGCTTGGCAGAGCACCAAATCCAAACTTGCACAGCTGATTAGGTGGGCAGAGAAGGTTCCAGAAGCTGGACCCCACCTGCCCAGGATGTGGGCATAGCCACCTGACAATGGATGTGGACCTGGGTAAGAATCCCAGATAGCCACCTAGGACCAAGTTCACTCCAGCCAACTGGCTACCAGCTACTTAAGCTGAGAAGTGCAGAATGACTTTGCTCTCACTCCCCTCAAACTTCTCAACTCATACCCCATTTGTGAGACATAGAACTGTAGCTGAGAATACCCAGACATGTGGCTTCTCTCATACCTGTTCACCTGAAGTGCACACTGACCCTGCTGGCCACTGACACTACCTGGACCAGCTGGCCTGGAAGCTGCCCCATAGCCAGGACCTAGAGATCCTCTCAAGCCAATCAATAGGCTTCTTGGAGGTCCCTAGCAAGGAGGACATCTATAGCTTCCAAGAAGCTAAGAGACACCATAGGCCTTGGGGGAGCTAGTCCAAGAGCCAGGACAGGAATAAGATTTTAGAACTATAGAATAAACCTGCTTGGGAATGAATAAAATTAGATTGGATTATATTTGTGTCCTGGCTTTCTTTGGATTACTCCATGCTAGTCCATGCTCATGGCAGTTGCAACATACACCTCTTTCTTGGGCTGGTACCACTCCCTGGATGCAGTTCTCCTTGGCAGAAATCTCACAGCTCTGGCATCTCAAATATCTCCTTGGGGGTCTCCACTGCCAATCAGGCTTTGCCTTCACAGCTTCACTCAATGGCCTATGGGGGCCTCTTGGCCTATGAAGGCCTTCTTTAAGCAGGGACACCCCTGCTGCACTCTGCCTGGCTTTGGTGGCTCTTTGAAACTTGGAGGAAGAACCAACAACTCTTCCATTCTTGTGTCTTTCATACCTCTAAAGCCAGCACCACATCAGTGACATTGCCAAGTTTGACTGCAGGTTTGGGCTGGATTCCAGCCTGCTTCATCTATATTTGTAACTTTTCTCTGCTTTGGATTTCTTGGAGTAGAAAACCTTTGCAGCATTTTCCTTTCATAATTTGGAGGCTTAGCTGGGTGTGGTCTTGCCTCTAGGTAATCTTTCCATTATTTACTTGTAAATCTCTAGGCCTCAGCTTCCTTTCAGTCTATTAAACTGGGAGCCATTCTCAGTCCTGGAATGGACTTCTCTTAGATTATGTCAGCCTTCCTAAGAAATGCTATGTTCCCACCACTGGAGACTGGCAAGAGTTTTCTGCCCAGTCCCACTTGCTCTTTATGTTTGTTTTCATGTCAAGAAGCTTGAAACCCACCTTGGGCCAGAAGATTTTTTCACAGGAAGCACCATAGGGTCTTCCTGCCTGCCTTTGTTTTATTTCTTGCCAACACCTTGGTGTGTGTTGAACTAGATGTGGTAGGGGTCAGAGTGATATCCTTTCGGCTTGGTTTGGAATGTGTTGCAAACACCAAGCTTTTCAAGATGGCCCTTCTCACCATTCTTAGAATTCTTTGTGGACTGATGCTTTTTTTTTTTTTCTTTTCTTTTTTTGGTCTTTTTGAGACAGGGTCTCCCTTTAGTCCCAGGTGGCTTGGAGCTCATTATGTAGACCAGGCTGGCTTTGAACTCAGGGATGTGTCTGCCTCTGCCTCTGGAGTGCTGGGATTAAAGGTATGCAGCCACCACTCCTGGAGGACTGATTCTTTTTTTTATGAAACACAGGGTTTAAATGGCAATGGTAGGGAGGCTTCCACTACCTTCTGTGCTGAGGAACATACATTGCCCCTGACTTGGGTGTTAGCAGAAGAAGCTCCTGGGAAGGAGGTGATGCTCAAGGGTATCTCCTGCAGTACATGCTGAAGTTGTACCAGCGTTCTGCTGACCTGCATGGGCACCCCAGGAAGAATTAAACAATCAGGGATACAATGATGAAGCTAGTAAACCCCTGGCCAAAGCAGTACTGAGGTCCTTGGCATGTACCAAGCCTGGACTTTCCTCTAGCATCAAACCAGGTATTATAATTACTTCATCAGCATCTCTCCTGTTATGTGGAGCCCTGGATCTCAAAATGTCCAACCAACTACTTTCCATCTTCAGAAAAATGTTGCTCAAAAAGTCTCTTGTAAGAGAGGCCCACACTGACTCCATTTTGATTATAGCCACCATTTTAAGCAATTACTGGAACCTGCCCAATTTGGGGAGAAGGTCAATTGCTCAAGACCAGTTGCTGGAGTTGAGGAGGTAGAGTTAATTCCAGACCTCAACTCTGGACAAACAAAGGTTAAGCATTCACCTTTCCCAGGCTAGGGGCTGCCATATGCATCCAGAGGATTGAGAAATGGGCCTGGTGGAAAAAACCCAGAGCCAAGAATAACTAGTTCCAGGACATGATGCCCTGAACAGATATGCCCCAACCAATCCATTGAGAACCCCTCCCCACACCCCACATGCTTGAAAATAGCTAGCAGGGAAAGACCAAAGCTTAAAAAAAAATGTTTGTTCCTCCACCAGGATGTACTCAGTGGGTAAAAGATCTCCCCACATGGTGCAACCAAGCTGCCAGGTAGCCCCAACCAATCAGTTTAAAATCATGCTTCCTCAGTTGCTATGAGCCAATAGCAAAATACCAAGACTGGAAAATTCCCCGCTTGCAGTTTTCCCCTTTAAAAACCCCAACTCCCCTAGACCAAGGGGTGCTCTTTCCTCTCCAATGCGTTGGACAGGATTGCAGCCTGAGCTTGAGCTTGAATAAAGACTCTTTGTACTTGCATTGGAGCCACGTGTCCTGGTGGTCTTTTGGGGGTCTCCGTGATCTGGGCATAACACTCTCATTTTGAAAGGCTGCACAGAGATGGATATTACACACTGTATTCAGCAGAGGCTCTGGAATCACAAGGACTGCAGAATCCTAAGCCCCTGTTTTATGTGTCAGCAGCCAAAAGGTAATGAATTTCATTTATTTATTTATTTATTTATTTATATACATTTTTTACAAGATTGTGTTACAAATCCAATCTAGACCCATGTCCCCTTCCCTACCCTCCCACCCCACCAGAGCTCATGCATTCTGCCAAACATGTTTTTCATCTTTTCTCAGTCTTTCTCAAAATTCTTGATGCAGAAGTTGACTGTTTCGAGCAGAAGTTCCCTGTTTCAGTCAGTTCTTTGAACAGTCTTTTCTGTTGTTGTTGTTGTTTCCAGTATGCATCACTCCCAACTGCTTGGACAAAAGCTCAAGGAGCCCTGCACAAGAAATGCTTACAACTAGGCACTTGGTGCTAGCATCCATGGATGAGGGATACCATTCATCATTTGTTTTTCTGGGACTGTGTTACTTCACTTAACATAATGTCTTCTAGTTCCATCCATTTACCTGCAAATTTCATGATGTCATCTTTCTTTTCTGCTGCATAGAACTCCATTGTGTAGATGTACCCCATTTTTCTCTATGCACTCATGGATTGAGGGGCACTTGGATTGGTTCCAGCTTTTTGCTATTGTGAAGAGAGCTGCGATAAACATGGCTGTGCATGTATCTCTGTGGTAAGATGAATCTTGTGGGTATATACCCAGGAGTCGTATGACTGGGTCAGGTTGTAAGCTCATTTTGAGTCTTCCAAGGGTTCTCCATACTGTTTTCCATAGTGGCTGTATGAGTTTACACTCCCACCAGCAGTGGATGAGTGTTTCCCTTTCCCCACAACCTCTCCAACATCTGTTGTCGTTTGTTTTCTTGATCTTAGCTAGCAGTATTGGAGCGACATGATATCTTAAAGTGGTTTTAATTTGCATTTGGCAATGAATTTCTTGAACCTCAGTGGCACAGCATTCCATCCTTGGACATTGCCTTTTTGCTCCTCTATTTCAGTGACACTCACAAGAGTGTTCAGAGGGCAAAACTTCTAAGATACCAAGAGGAGTTCATTGAAAGGGAATCTTCTCTTCTCTTGCAGAGTGCCCTGCAAGCATTTAGCCTTGTGCCTGATGTTCCTTGTCCTTCTCAGAGACATGATGGGTCTGTAAATAACCAATGTTTCCTCCACCCTTAAAAAGTCAGCTTCCATCACCTAGGCTGGGATCACTGGATCATTGCTTCCCAGCTCTATACACCCAAACTACTATAAAGGAGTCTGTACTTGGGTGCTACTGTATGGTCTCAATTTTCCCAACCATGCCATAATTCAGAGCCTTGTCAATGAATTAGTGAATCACAGTGTACCTCAGTCCTCCTGTGCCCCTTATAAGTTTCTTCCTATGAGTATCCTTTTGATTGAGGCAAATGGGAGTGTCTAAGTCTCTTCCTTTATTTGTGAGATCCTTGATTTATAAAAATGTTTCTGATACTAGTATCCTAGCATGGACCTATAAATTCAAATAGAGCCCTCAATGCTTGAGAAAAATGTTCCTTTGAAGAAGTGCTCTTTATTTTGTCTTTTAAAATTGTGACTTTGTTAAAAAACAAAGCTCTGGGGCTGGAGAGAAAGCCTAGCAGTTAAGAGCACCAACTGTTCTTGCAGAGGATCCAGGTTCTATCCCCAGCACCCACATGGCAGCTGAGAACCATGTTTAACTCCAGTTCCAGGGGAATCCAACGCCCTCTTCTGACCTCTGTGGCATTGTAAGACACAGGTGCACAAACCTACATGCAGACAGTACATTCATACACATAAAAAAAAAAAAAAAAAGCTCTGGTCCATGGTAGTAGAACATGTGGCATTCTAGAGCTGACTTCCTTCTGGACTCACCTGTTTCTTCATGTGTCTAGTTGGGCTTTTCTGGGCATGGGTTTCAGGAAGATGAAATTGCTGTTGGGAGTGGGGAGATGTAGAACTTTCCCTTGAACTAAATATTGTTAGTAGTGTGCTCCTTTGGATTTCTTTCTTTCCCTTTTTTTCCCAAGATGCTGAGGATAGTAAGCACATGCTCTACCACTATGCTATATTACTAACCCAGTATGACTCCTTTACAATTCTATACTGTATTTAAGTGTTGTGACTATGTTAGAAATAAATGATAACTTTACTTGTTAAAGAGAAACTTGAATGCTTTGGAGACTAGGAGAGAGTTGGCAGAAGGAATATCTATCATTTTTTCCCTAATGCTATGACCTAGAACTCAACTCTTATCCTCAATGGACAGAGCTTGAAGGGATCCCCAGTTCTACTCTGTTAAGACAGAGTGAGCTGCTTTTACTACTGTGTCTGTTAAAGAAGCCCAGTATGTCTTTGCACCTGCCTCGCTGTTGACTAGTCTTATCACCATTCTCAGTGGGATAGGACTGATTAATCAGTGGGCATATCTGCTTGCTAACTGTTAATTCATAAGTTTCTTTCCATTTATCATAAATTAATTCAGTTACTTACTCCTTTCTCAACAGTTTGTTCCCACTGCACTGAACATCTTGCAAATGTATACTTAAACAAATTTTATTTTTCAATCTGGGGAGCTATTCCTTAGAGTCCTTTGTTTCATATATCTACTTAGAAATTAGTTCAGGCATTATTCTTGAGGACTCTCATGATGACCCATTGTGAATTAGGTATCTTATCTCCCTTTACATATCACTAAATGCTTACACTGTGGGGTAACTGTCTTCCCTACAAAGTGACAAGAATGAAAGGAGTCATTTGAAGGGTTTTACCTGTGTTGTAACTGTGCTCTGAATGACTAGAGCTGAGAAGCTGACAAGTCTATTTTATTTTATATTATTTTATTTTATATTTATTTTTTTATTTTTTTTATGTGTATGAGTGTACTGGCTGCATGTAGGTTGGTGCACCCGTGTTGTTCAATGCCAGGGAGGTCAGAATAGGGCATCAGATTCCCCTGGAACTGGAGTTAAAGATGGTTCTTATCCGCCATGTGGGCACTGGGAATCGAACCCGGATCCTCTGCAAGAGCAGTCAGTGCTCTTAACCACTGAGCCATCTCTCCAGCCTGACAAGTCTTTTAAAGAAAAGAAAAACATGACATTGACATTTTTGTGATACTGAATACTTCAATATTTGCATATCTATTTATATTTTTTCCTTCAAATTAAATGTGAACATGTACTTTGTATATAAAGTTGGGTGATTTTGAAAAGACCAAAAAATAAATAAATAAATAAATAAAAAAAATAAAGTTGGGTGATTTCAAAATTATACAAATTATAAAGATTATTTAAAAAATCTCTAGGTCTCTCCTTAGTCACTTAATCTCCTTATCAATGGACCCTCTCCTTCAGCACAGATAGCCCTTTGCTCCAACATTAATCTTTCTAGTGTTCTTTTTTTGATCTATACTGTCCATTCCAAATTTCTTTCTGCCTCATTTGTTCTTTTTCACTGTAGATCTGTATAATAGTCACCATTAATAGCCACAGTACCATTTCTATGTTAGTCTATCTTGAAATATCCTCCACCAAAGAAATTAGCCCATTGCTTTTCCAACTTAGCCTCAGGCAAGCATTTGACTTGTGGGCTAACTTCAGCCAGACTCTTTGCCAAAATATCCAAATTGTTGCTTAAGTTCTTAATTTCACCTGGAACTACATTTTTCTCAGCACTACTTTCTTCCAGGCTTCTACTAGAATGGACCTTTAATCTCTGCTTACAGCAGTCAACTGCTTTTCTAGCCCAAACTTATTTCTTCAAATACCCACATAGGGTCTTCATAGCCAACAGCCCACTTTCTGGTACCAATTACTGTATTAGTCACTTTTCTGTTGCTGTGGTATAAACACCAGGTCCAAAGGAATTTATAAAAGGAAGAGTTTATTTGAGCTTATTTTTGATGGTTCCAGGGGAATTAGAGTCCATTATGGCAGGGAAGTATGGTGGCAGGAGTTGCCTGAGTAGCAGCAGAAAGCAGAGGTTCATATCTTGGAGCAGGCAGGCACAGGAAGCAGAGCAGGACTGGTCATTAGCTTTAAAAACTCTCTAAGTCTGCTCCCAGGGATATTCTTCCTCTGGCATGACCATACCTTCTAAGAATTCCCACAACAGCACACCAACTGGGGACAAAAATGTCTGACTACTAGGAGCTTATGGGAGACATTATTTTTCAAATGATCACACAGACCTACCAGTACTTTGGATTTAGACATGTATACTCATTTAGTTATCGTCAAAAGAATGTGGAGGAGAAGGCCAGATCACAATAATTCATTCATTCCCCTGGCCTATATGACATGTCAAAATAGGCTGCTCATTTCTACCCTGTTCTGTGCTCATCTCTTAGCATCTGGTTTTTCCCCCTGAGTCCTTGATTGTCTTAGCTCCTGGCTGGTTCACATCTATCTTCTCCACTGATCCTTTCTTCATGGTCCTCAGTAATGTCAAAAGTCAAAGTGGTGGTATTTTCACATACTTGAATTCACATTGCTTTAACTCATCTTTGACTATGAACTTGCCTTCCATTCTGCTGTGCTATTGATGCCCATGAGAATACCCTGGAGCTGTCATGTAACTGCATCCTCTCCATAAATTCAATTATTCCACTGCAACCATCAATCCTCCCCTCATAGTTCACTCCCTAGTGTCCTAATTCTCTCAATTTATACTTGTGTACCAACAACCCATTGACCCTGCCATTTCTAGACTCTTGCTTGCAATCTTGGTCAGCTATGTTCATGCTCCATTGTGATAGCCACTGTCTTGCACACACACTCTCAGCTCCCACAACCTTTCACTTACAGTATTTTTTGGACAAAGACTCAACCTTTGTTAAGTGCACTTCTGCAGTGGAGAGATGCCACATTTTAGTGATGCCTGAACAAAGACAGCCTGACTTTTTGGTGTTGGTTGGAACCAAGGGGGGTTGGTGATCTATCCTTGGAACTTTTTGCTTCACCTTTCATTTGAAACTGTCCTCTTGAAACGAAGGACTTGCGGAGTGCACAGAGCTTAGATTGGGGATTTCCCAGGACCACCTAAAGCACAGGTAGGAGCCAGGCACTTCAGTCAGGCGGATTATTGGATCATTCTAACTTTGGATGATTGTCTCTTTGGTTTGATTAATTCATTGTCTTGTGTGGGTGTAGGGGCAGAGTTATCCTGCTAGCTAGTATAAGAGTTGGGCCTGTTGCCACTGTGAGACTTGAGTGCACAGAACTTAGACCTGGGATTTCCCAGGACCACCTGAAGCACAGACACCCCTCCCACCCCCCCGTCCCCCCATGGCTGGAATTGCTGAGGGAGTGTCCAAGTGGATTCTTTTGAGAACCTTCAGAACAGAAAGGGAAGAGTGAGTAAGACTTCCAATAGAAAGCCTAAAAGTTAGACAAGTCAACACTTCATAAACAAGGAGACAAACAAATCAAACAAACAAACAACAAAGGCATCTGAAGAAGGCAAGCAAAGCAAGCCTTCAACACAGTGAAGAAGCATTTGGAATTCACATTGGAATACAGGCAAAGGAAACCCACATGCCAGGGACACGATGAAGGGACAACATGGGAAACTTATAGAATAATTCCATACCATCTCTACCAAGTCTGTGGGAGATTCCTACAGTGGGATCCCCCTGTCCTGGGATGGCCCAGGACACAAATCTTAGAGGAACAATTTCAGACATATTCAAAGAAATCAAAGAATATAAAGAACAAGTCAGAGAACTAAGGACAGAGAATGAAAAACTCAAGAACGACCAAGAGAGAGAGACTGACAAACGCCAGAAAGAAGTAGAGGGAGAAAATGACAAACTCCACAAGTGGAAACATTGAAAAGATCCCATGTTGAAATGAAAAAGGAAACTGACCAGCAAAACAAAGAGCTACAGGAAGAGATTGAGAAGCTCCAAAAGGAAGTGGAAATACTAAAGAAATCGAAATCACAAGATTGGCCGGCGTGGTGGCGCACGCCTTTAATCCTAGCACTTGGAAGGCAGAGGCAGGCGGATCTTTGTGAGTTCAAGGCCAGCCTGGTCTACAGAGTGAGTTCCAGGACAGCTGGAGCTACAGGGAGACCTTGTCTTGAAAAGACCAAAAAAAAAAAAAAAAGAAATCACAAGATGAAAAGAAAAAGGAAATCAAACACTTATCCAATCAAGAAGAAAGGAACAGAAAAAAATATATCAGACAAGTACGAATGGGGAGCAGAAACAAAAGAATCTCAGAACCGGAGAAGAATAACAACAGAACAACAAGAAAACTCAAAGTAAGATTATTAAAAATTTAAAAAATACATAAAAAGTGGAACAACCAGGAATTGTGGGACACTATGAAGATCAGGGGATTTCCCAAGACTACCTGAAGCACAAGTAGGAGCTGGGAGCTGGGGCTTCAGCGGGCGGATTGTTTTGGTTTGATTTAATCGTCCTTTGGCTCGATTGGCTTGTGTGGGGCCTGTGGGGGCGGAGTTGTTCCTGCCAGCTGGTATAAAAAGTAGGTCCTGGGGATGCTGAGATCAAGATTCCCAGGACAAGCTGAAGCAAGCAGGTGGGCTAAAAATAGCACACCCTCCCCACCAACCCCACCCCCACACACAACCCCCCCCTCGCCAACTGGGATTGGCTGAGGAAGTATCCAAGTGGGATTCTTCTGGAAGAAACCATTCAGAAACAGAAAGGAAGAGGTGAGTTAAACTTCGCCATAAGATAAAAGCCTAAAATTTAGACAGTTCAACACTCCATAAGCAAGGAGAAAAGGAGAAAAACAAATTAATCAAACAAACAAGGAAGGCATCTGAAGGAGGCAAGCAAAGCAAGCCTTCAACACAGTGAAGAGGCATTTGGGATTAACATTGGAATACAGGCAAAGAGAAACCCATATGCCAGGGACATGAAGAAGAGACAACATGGGAAAGGTGCAGGATAATTCCACACCAAGCTCTACCAACCCTGTGGAAGATTCCTACAGTGGGATCCCCCTGTGGATGACCCAGGACACAGATATTAGAAGTACAATTGTGAACATACTTAAAGAATTCCAAGACTATAAAGAGCTGGAACCAACCCAAGTGCCCCTCAACTGACGAGTGGATAAAGAAAATGTGGTATATCTACACAATAGAGTTCTATGCATTGGTAAAGAAAGATGACATCATGAGCTTTGCAGGTAAATGGATGGAGCTAGAAGATATCATGCTAAGTGAAGTAACACAGTCCCAGAAAAACAAACGATGAATGGTATCCCTCATCTGTGTATGCTAGCACCAATTACCTAATTGTATGGCAAACTGAGCAACATTAATGTGATCTAAAAACAACTGTGCTCTTATATTGTGAATCCCTTAAAAATAAATAAAAATTAATAAAAAGAAAAAAAAGGACTTGCTTACCCTTTATTGAGACAGTTTATCTAACATGAAATGGGAATAGAGGATCTTGTTTTATCAAAGGGTTTTCCCCTTCTTATCCATGCTGACCAAGAACAGCACATACAACCCAAAACATGTTATCAATTGATCTAATACTTGTTGTTTACAACTCAAACCTGGATAATTCATTGCTTTCAGCAATATTCACCACTTTCAGAGTTTGATATCTTCACAACACACACACAGGTAATTCTGGGTCAGAGACAAGAAAGGGCAATGAGGGATTAAAGCTATATGTGTACATGAAAAGGTACATGAAGAGCCCAAGGCCTAGTGAGATTCTTTACCTCATACCAAGTTGAGATAATGTTAATTAAGTTCTAAATATAAGATTGTTTGGTTACAAAGTTAGGTAAGATTCCATTTGTAACAGAAGGCATTTGCAGAATTGCTGCCACACAATTTTCTTTTATTTTGCTTCCATGACTGTAGAGGTTTAATGAGAAACGATCCCTGGAGGCTCATGTAATTGAACACTTGTTTCCCAGTTGGTGGCAGTATTTGAGGAGGTTATGGAATCTTTAGGAGGTGGAACCTTGCTGGAGGAAGTATGTCATGGGTGGTAGGCTTTGAGAGTTAATACCTCACCCACTCCCAGTTTGGTCTCTTAGTTTCATGTTTGGTATTAAAGAGATAATCTCTCAGCTTCCTGCTCTGATTGCCTGCTTCTATGCCTCTCTCACCATACAGGACTCTCCCT
Source organism: Rhizomys pruinosus (assembly GCA_009823505.1). Classification (NCBI taxonomy): domain Eukaryota; kingdom Metazoa; phylum Chordata; class Mammalia; order Rodentia; family Spalacidae; genus Rhizomys; species Rhizomys pruinosus. The sequence continues at coordinate 697,595 of VZQC01009053.1, read as the reverse complement.
GTAAACAGCCTGCTCTCCCTTGCTCAAGGGCATCATCACTCTGGGAATTTTATTTCTCCTGGTGATCCTCATATCTCCCTTTCTACTAGATTATATTAATATCAGCTTAATAGCAAGATATTGTCTAATTCTTCACATATTTTGAGTCCTATCTGCTTTGAGTTTTTTTTTTTTACAGGTAATGTGTCTTTTACTAAGAATGCTTTTCATGAAGAACTCTCATCTTTTATTCTTTTTCTTTCTTTTTTTTATTTTTTTATTCATTTATTTATGTGTATGAATGTACTGTCTGTATTTAGGTCTGTGCACCCGTGTTGTGCAATGCTGCTCAGGTCAGAAGAGGGTGTCAAATTCCCCTGGAACTGGAGTTAAAAATGGTTCTCAGCTGCCATGTGGGTGCTGGGGATCAAACCCGGGTCCTCTTAACTACTAGGCCATCTCTCCAGCCCTATTCTTTTTCTTAACTGTGACCATCTCAAAGGATATATCCTTAGACACTTTTTAGAATTTCAAATTCTTTCCTCCTTTGTTATATATTTTTCCTTTTTAAAATTGATTTTTTGCAAGTTTTATACAATATATTTTGATCATTTTAAGTCCCCACATTTATCTGCCCTTAAAAGCCCCCTCACCAAATTTCCTATACTCAAATATGTGTGTGTGTGTGTGTGTGTTTGTGTGTGTGTGCATAGAGTCAGATTTGTACCCCCAAATGCTCTTTAGTGTGGGTTCATTCACTGGAGCCTGGTCCACCTACTGAGAGTCTCACCTTTAAACAAGACCAAATCTCTCCTTCTCCAGCTGCCATCCATTGACAGTAGTTGCTAAGTTAGGTTTTCAGTTCCTTAGGCTCCTCCCCATGTTGATGTTGGGATTTTGTCTGGCTTGAGCTTATGTGGGACTTCTACACACTGTCACCATTGCTGTGAGTTCATGTGAGTAACTGACCAGCTGTCTGGAAAACTGTTTCTTTGTGGTCATCCACCTCCTCTTGCTCTTACAATCTATTCACCCTCCTCTTCGGCAATGATTTCTGAGCCTTGGATGCAGAAGTTTGATAAAGGTGTCCTACTCAGGATAAGCCTCTTATTCTCCACACTTTGGTCAGTTGTGGTACTGTGTACAAGTCACTATCTGCTGTATAAAGAAGCTTCTCGCCTGAGAGTTGCATTAATCAAGCTCCCAGATTTGGTTGTTCACAAGGGTCCTAACAGAGCAGAGATGGCAGAACTTTATATAATTTTTTAAAGTTGTGCTTTTTTTCTACTTCCTTGACATGTAGCAATCTGCATATTGTCTGCCTCTTTCTGTAATAAAAGTGCATGAGAACAGGACCTCACTGCCTAAGTGAATTCCATATAGAAATTTTTCCATAATTATTTATTGAGTGAATTCCATATAGAAATTTTTCCATAATTATTTATTGAGTGAATTTCTGAACTGGTTGAGACATTTAAGGTTAACTATACCTTTCCAGTAATCTGGCATTAAAGACTGAAAAGAGGAGCATGGCTCTTTTCAGGAGGTTTATTTCCATGTTGATGGTATGTGAACATCTTTATTTTAAATAGGTCCCTCCATTTAGAAGTTACTCCAGATTTCTCCCTTAGGAAACTTACTCTTTTCTCTGGTTGCATACAGAGTGCAGGTTTTCAACTTCATAGTATGTATATTTTTTAACACATAATTCTTAGTTGTGGGGATTCAGCTAAAGCTTTGACTTCTATCTACTAGATACCAAGAGTGGTCCCCTCTTCCAGTTGTAATCAGCACAATTGATTCTCACACTGTCAGATGTCCCCTAAAGGGGCAAAATCACCCCATCAGGGAATCACTCAGGTAGATTATTCTTATGCCAAACTCCAAAACTGGGCAGACAGTGAAAGCCTTGACATTTGCTCATTTGACTGCCCTGTTCTCATGGATTCATTTGTAAGTGTGTTGTATTTTGAGCATAAACCAGAACTATTGAATGCACTTTTGAAAGAGTTGTTGACCATACCAGCTGTTTATACTAGATTGCTAAGCTAATGGGCTATGGGTTTGGCATTGTCAGCAAATATTTTAACAGTTTCTAGGTAGTGTTTTCCAGAGAATGAAGCCATCAAAGGAAAGGAGAATGGGAGATCAAATTCCTGAAGATTTAATATCAGTATTCAGTTCCTGTTTTGACAGAGACCAGTTACATATTTAGCTAGTTCTCTCATGTGATAAACCCTAGATTTGGCTTAAGCCACTGTGAGATGGATTACTGTTACTTGAAGCAGAATAGATCCTGGTGGAAGATGGCTTGTATCTGGGAAGAGTGACCATTGACAGTTCTAGAAGAACCACAACTGGATGAAAAGAAAACAAATGTATTCCATGGAAAGTATTGCATGTAAATGAAGATTAGGGTAAATGGATGTAAATAATGAAATTAGGATGAGAGGAAGCTAAGAAAAAAATTTCTCTGGTATTTATGTTAACTGATAAGAGGGGTCCAGGAGATGAGTAGATGGTTTCAGGTAACAGATAATGTAAAGAAGTGAAAATAATAGAGCTTTGAATTAATAGAAGATCCTGACCAGACCCAGGCATGTGTCAATGGGTGAATGGATAAATGAGGTACAATTGATATATATATATATGTATATATGCTTACAGTTGGCAATGACTCCTAATGGGTCATGTGCTAAAGGCTAAGTCGTCAGCCTGTGGAGCTATTGGAGGAGTTAGAACTTTGGGTGAGGTACAAGTAGGAGGAAGTTGGGTCTCTGGAGGGCGTGTTATGAAGGGGAGCCCCCTCCTAGTCCAGCCACCATGAAGAGAACTGGCCTCCTCCACCACACAGTGCTGCCATGATGTCCTGTATCACTGCAGGCCCAACACAATAGGGCCAAGTGTCTATGAACAGAAACCTCTGAAGCCACTCTTCCATCTTAGTTGTTTATCTTAGGTATTTTATTAGAGTTGACAGAAATCAGACTAACATAATATGCAATGGAATATTGGCCTCAGAAAGGAAGGGAATCCTCTCACATGCAACAATGTGAATGGTCCTTGAGGTCACCATATTAAGGTGAAATAAGCCACAAAAAGAAAAATGTCATAGGCTTCCAGATATGAGGAAGCTAAAGGAGTCAGATTCATGGAAAGTAGAATGGTTGTTACCAGGGCTTGGAAACGTGGAAGACAAAGAGATATGTTGTTTAATGCATACAAAGTTTCTGTTTTACAAGATAAAAAGGCCCTTGAGATTGGTTGCATAATAATGTGACTATATACAGGCCTACTGAACTGTACACTTAAAAAAATGGCAAATTTTTTAAGATAGCAAATTCCATGTGGTTTTTTAAATCCATAATTGTAAAAACAACACCCCCCTCAAAGACGCTTAATAGCACACTTCTCCTCTGACAAGATGAGACAGAAACTGGGTACCAGTACAAATGAATTTTTGTTGTTGCTGTAATTTTCCTCCATAGATTAATGCCAAACCTAAGATGTTGTATAAGAGTTTAAGAGGCTGAGTGCACTGGGGAAGGTGTTGGCTGGATGATATGTGAGACTTGGGGGGGTGGGGTGGGATGAGAGAACTGATTTTGTGAATTGAAAGATCAGCTAAAATGACCAATGGTGGATCCAGAATATATAACTTAAAATTATTAATTGTAGCCAGGTACAGGCCTTTAATCCCAGTACTGAAAAATCAGAAGCAGGTGGATTATTGTGACTTTGAGGCCAGACTGGTCTATAGTGAGTTCCAGGCCAGCAAGGGATACATAGTGAAATTCTATCTCAAAACAGAAAAACTACGAGCTCTAAAGACCCAAGAATTATATCTGTTATTTAGGAGTTCATTGATACTATAAAGTCAAAATCACCTAAATTAAAATAAAAAGTTTATTTAAATGGTTAATATACATATTACTAAATAGCATTTTACAAGTACCTGAAGCTTATGATGTACAATCATTAGATTAAAACTAAACTCTGATAGTTCCAAAATTTTGTGAAAATTGCAATTATTGATTGACTGTGAAAGGCAAAGAATATACAATATTTTTAAAATTTCACAATAAATGTATATGCTTATGAAAATCAGGAAAGGATGCTATCAGTAAAATAAAGTCAGTGTTCCTAGTTAGGTGTGTTCATCATAACCCACAGGAAAATCTTCAGATTCCGAGATATCCAACCTTTTGCCTTCTCTTGGGTGCATGGTTATTGGCCAAGTTCACATTAGAGAACTGTAAAACAAAATTACAGAATAAAGTCAGGAAAAGGAATCACATAATGTTCTGAATCAGATAATTTCTGTTTAGGTAGCAACATAAATAGTTGCAGTACAGGTCAAGTTTAAATAACAAGACCAGAGCATCAACATTCTCACTACTTGGCAATTACAACCATTAAAAAGCCTGTTAGATGGTATCACTCTATTAGGAACTGGTTCAGATAAGATGATCTGGAGCACATAACTATGTTTTATATTGATAAACACCAATAACATAGAAGCAATGCCTAGTCAACAAATACATCATAGCTTAACTTTGGTGCTCCTGCTTTGGATAGTGGGGACCTCTGGCACAGTGTCTCCTGTTCTCCTCTGTTCTTTTTCTACAGCTCCCCAGTAGCAAGTAACATTTTCCTTCTTAAGTGCCAATATACCTTCTCTGTACTTTGTCTATGACACTTGTTCTTTTTTTTTTAATTTTTTTTTAATTTTATTTATTTCTGTATGTATATGAATGTACTGTCTGCATGCAAGTTTGTGCACCCGTGTCGTGCAATGCTGCAGAGGTCAGAAGAGGGTGTCGGATTCCCCTGGAACTGGAGTTCTCCTGGAATTGGAGTTTCAGACGGTTCTTGGCCGCCATGTGGGTGCTGGAGATAGAACCTGGGTCCTCTGTAAAAGCAGTTGGCACTCTCAACCGCTAGGCCATCTCTCCAGCCCCGACACTTGTTCTTATACTATGTTACACATTAAGTCTTATTTGTCCCATTGAAGTAAGTTTTAAGAGGACAGAGGCTAAGATCTCTTTCAAATATTTAGGAAGTAGTTTAAAGTCACAGGTGAGCCTGATTTTGACTTTGGTCAGGAAGGTATTTTAGCTTTAATTTTCATCTGAAATATTGCTTCACTTTGCTCTAATCTGGGAATAATAGCTATCATCCAAAGTAGTAGGGAAGTGTGAGTGAGAGAAGGCAGCAAAGACCCTCTAGGAATAAACCTTCCAGCATTCACTTCTGCTTTTTCCGGGGACCTCACATGGAGCATTCACAATGCTTGCTGGCCTTCCTGTACTTTCCATTATTCAGTCTTCTACATCAAGCTCACTATTCAATGTTTTCTCCTTTCTCTTAATTTCTAGCATTTTCTTCAATCTCATTTGCTGATTTGCTTTCTATTCACTGGGAGCAATGCCATAGATGAGAACGTGGAATATGCATTCACTATCACACTACTTCTTCCATTGTGCAGGCTTTTGTGTTCTCTGCCTTTCCTTATATGACAAAACTTTTACTCCTGTCTGAGAAACTCCTCCAGTAAAATTCTCCTCCAACAATGCTTTCCTCTCTTTCCCTTCCTATTAGCTCTTTCCCATCAGCTTATAGGAGCTGCAGCTTAGTGCTACTTACTCATTCTTCAAAAATCTTTGCCCTAGGATCCAGGAAACTAGAAAGGAACCACTGATGGGGAGAGGGGGAAAGATCTGAAAGGAGGGATACTAGTAGAGCACAGGTGATATGAAGGAGAAAAGGTGAGTAAAGGGGAGGGAATATTAGGTGGAGAAGGGGATGGCAGTGTAGGATGGACGATAGTGTTGGGAGAGACCTAACTGGCATTAATGATGTTTGAAAAAGCCACAAAGAAATCTACTATTTCACATATATATGAAACTTATAAAATAGTGTTCATATACATAATGAATTTATTTAAATGAATTTAATTTGAGTAACCTTATACAGGGGATAATGCTCTTCCCAGAAACCATAGACTATCATATAAAAGGCCAGGTGTGGGATACCTCCCTTCAAGTTGTTTGGAGACCTCCAAAACAAGATAGGCAGAACAATAGTAAGACCCTGTTGCTGAGGACACCACACACTTTGGTTTTAGGACATGGAGAAATCAAGTTGTATTGAGCAGGATGCTTCCTCCCTGCTAGCTAGCTTTCATGGTATGATAAGTTGCTGTGTAGACTGCTTGGGGCCAAAAAGGAATCAACAGCGTTACCCAGCTTTGAACCCTGTGAAAGTGATAGTAACTGGCATGGCAAGATATACCAACTGGTGTAGTAGTGGCATGAATACTATGGGAGTAACCAACTGTTTTCTGCTTGGATTTAAGGCTCTACATGAGAAAATGCATGTTTGATATTGTAAATCTGGCCAAGAGCCCATGGTTGGGGAGTTTGCAGACCCCAGGGGTAAACCAATTACTAGTATTATACTAAATTCATATAGTATCAAACTGTCTTCTAAATTCATATCTCTATGCACTCAGGTTAGTGCAGCTCTCAGACCTCATCAGAGAAGTTTCTTTGTGCAGAAAATGGTAGTGAATGCAGAAATTCACAACTGCTTAAAGTACAGAGAATAAGTTAAGTGTTTGCCCAGAAATGATGCATCTATATAAACCCACCCCAAGGGTCAGAGACTGTCACAGAAGAGGGGACAGAAAGATTGTGAGAACCCGAGGTTGTAGAAGGCCAGAGTGAAACAATGTCTTCTAAACATGACAGAACCACTGCACCCATGAACTCCCAGTAGCTGTGGTTGCCTGCATAAAACCTGCATAAGTTCAAGTCAGTCAACAGTCTGTCATCTAGTAGGTAAGGGCTTATGAGCTCCTACCATTAGCTGAGGAGCTACGGACAGCTGGTATCTTCTGGGGAATGGAGTGTCAGTTTTCTTTTAGGATATGGCCCCTGGTAAGCCAACCTCACTCAGTGGATTGCCCCATATCTATGAGTATATGGATAGCATGATATAGTCTCAGTGGGTTATTAAAAAAAGAAAATAAAAGTCTTCTCCTACACCCATGTCCTGTGCGTTGCTGCCAATGTTTTCTTCTACCACCTTCAGAGTTTTGGGTTTCAGGTTGAGTTCTAAATCAGACAGCAGCTGCACAGGAAGTAAGTTCTACAATTGACAAGTGGGAACTCATTAAACTCAAAAGCTTCTGTATAGTGAAAGAAACAATAAGGGAAGTGAAGTGAAAACTCACAGATTGGGAGGAACCCTTCACTAGTGGTGTATCTGACAGAGCATTAACTTCCAGAATATATAAACTACTCAAAAACAAAGAAGAAATCAAATGACTCACTCAAATATGGAGTAAAGAGTTGAGCAGAGACTTCACAAATGAGGAAATAAAGATGGCTGAGAAACATCTTGAAATGTTTCACATCACTAATAACTAAGGAAATGCAAATTAAAACCACTTTAAGATATCATCTCACTCCTATAAGACTGGCTAGGATCAAGACAACAAATGATACCAAATGCTGGAGAGGTTGTGGGGAAAGGGAAACACTCATCCACTGCTGGTGGGAATGTAAACTTGTACAACCACTATGGAAAGTAGTATGGAGAAACCTGAAAAGACTCAAAATGAGCTTACCACCTGACCCAGCCATACCACTCCTGGGTATATACCCACAAGACTCATCCTACTGCAGAGATACATGCACAGCCATGTTCATGGCAACTCTCTTCACAATAGAGAAGGGCTGGAACCAACCCAAATGCCCCTCAACCAATGAGTGGATAGAGAAAATGTGGTTCATCTACACAATGGAGTTCTATGCAGCAGTAAAGAAAGATGGCATCAGGAACTTTGCAGGTAAATGGATAGAACTAGAAGATATTATACTAAGTGAAGTAAAACAGTCTCAGAAAAGCAAACAACAAATGGTATCCCTCATTTGTGGATGCTAGCACTCAACACTGAGTTGTAAGGCAAACTGAGCAACATCAATGTTATATACCACTTTCCCTGAAAGCAACTGTGTTCTTATAATGTAAATCACTTAACAGGCTCTAGAATTAACTTACCACTTATTTTTAGACTTTGTAATCTTGGTCTATGAATGGAGGATATGTAGACATATTTTAAAATAATACAAATTTTTAAGAAAATTTGAATCCTGAGATCTCTTGAGCCCAGCGGCAGGAAGAGGGGAAGACAGGTAGGAACTGGGTGCCTTGGCGAGCTGGTTGCTGATCGTTTGGTCCTGCTGTCTTTGGTTTGATTGGCCTTTGTGGCTGTGAGGTTGGAGTTATCCCCCCAGCTGGGATTAAAGGTGTGGTCTTTGGCTTGATTAGATCTAGTGGCTGTGGGGGCGGAGTTATCCTCCCAGCCGGTATTAAAGGCAC
>VZQC01009053.1:562324-688282 GCA_009823505.1 Rhizomys pruinosus | reverse complement strand
TTTTTTGTATTGTTTTCTTTGTTTCTATTTCATTGATTTCTGCTCTGATTTTTGTTATTTCTTCCTGTCTGTTGCGTTTAGGGTTCATCTGTTGTTGCCTCTCAAGTGCTTTTAGCTGTAGTGTTAGATCATTCACTTGTGCTCTTTCTGTTTTTCTAATGTAGGCACCCAGGGCTATAAATTTCCCTCTTAGGACTGCTTTTAAGGTATCCCATAGGTTTTGTTGTGTTGTATTGTCATTGTCATTCAGTTCCAGGAATGTTTTTCTTTCTTTCTTTATCTCTTCCTTGACCCATTCATTATTCAAGAGTGTGTTGTTTAGTCTCCATGTGTTCTTGTAGGTGGCAGGGCTTATCCTGATGTTGATATTTAGCTTTATTGCACTGTGGTCTGATAGACTGCATGAAATTATTTCAATCCTTTTATATTTGTTGAGGTTTATTCTGTGTCCCAGTATGTGGTCGATTTTGGAGAAGGTTCTGTGTGGTGCTGAGTAGAAATTATATTCTCTGGTGTTTGGGTGGAATATTTGGTAGATGACTATGAGGTCCATTTGGTGTATTGTATTGTTCAATTCAGATGTCTCTCTATTTATTCTTTGACCAGTTGACCTATCCAAAGGGCTCAGTGGAGTATTGAAGTCCCACACTATTATAAAACAAAACCCCTACCTCTTAATCTGTACAAAAATCAACTCCAAATAGATCAAAGACCTCCATGTGAAACTCAAAACTCTGAAGATTATAGAAGAAAAGGTTGGCAGTAACCTATAAGACATAGGCATAGGAGAAGACTTCCTAAATCAGACAGCTCCTGCACGGGAAGTGAGGTTGACAATTTGACGAGTGGGACCTCATTAAACTCAAAAGCTTCTGTACAGGGAAAGAGACAATCAGTGAAGTGAAGAGAAAACTCACAGAGTGGGAGGAAACCTTCTCCAGTGATACATCTGACAGATCATTGACTTCCAGAATATATAAACTACTCAAAGAACAAAGAAGAAAACAAATGACTCATTTAAAAGTTGGAGTAAAGAGCTGAATAGACTTCACAAATGAGGAAATAAAGATGGCTGAGAAATATCTTAAAAATGTTCAAGGTGCTAATAATTAAGGAAATGAAAATTAAAACTATTTAAGGTATCATCTCACTCCTATAAGACTGGCTAGGATCAAGAAAAAAAATGATACCAAATGATGGAGAGGTTGTGGGGAAAAGGGAACACTCATCCACTGCTGGTGGAAATATAAACTTGTACACTATGGAAAGCAGTGCGGAGAACTCTGAAGAGACTCAAGATGAGCTTACCACCTGACCCAGCAATACCATTCTTGGGTACATACCCACAACACTCATCCTACTGCAGAGATACATGCACAGCCATGTTCATTGCAGCTCTCTTCACAATAGTGGAGCTGGTACCAACCCAAATGCCTCTCAACCAATGAATGGATAGAGAAAATGTGGTACATCTACACAATGGAATTCTATGCAGTGGTAAAGAAAGATGGCATCATGAACTTTGCAGGTAAATGGATGGAACTGGAAGACATTATGTTAAGTGAAGTAACACAGTCCCAGAAAAGCAAACAACGAATGGTATCCCTCCCTCATTTGTGGATACCAAGCACCAAGTTGTAAGGCAAACTGAGCAGCATCAACGTTATATACCCCTTTCCCTGAAAGCAACTGTGTTCTGATAATTTAAAACCCTTAACAGGCTCTAGAATTAACCCACCATTTATTTTTAGACTTTGGAAACTTGGTATATGGGTGGAGAATACATAGGCATATTTTAGAGTAATATAAATTTAAAAAAGAAAATGTGAATCCTGAAATATGATATGGAAATGACAGTTTTTGTACAGATAATATACGTTTAATATAGATGTAACAAATATATATATATATATGTATATATATATATATATATATGCATATGTTGAAGCAATACAGATTGGAGGGAACTACAACAGCAGAGGAACTGGGACAGGGAACAGACTGAATCAGTAAATTTCTCCCAAGAACAATAATCCACTGCATTGAAAAACTTTGAAAAGAATCATAAAAAGATACAGGCCAGGAATGGCAGGGTGCATGAACTTGAGTGGGGTGGGGGAACTGAAGGGGAGATGAGACTATATTGGAATGAGAAACAATGTATGAAATGCACAAGACTTCAATAACAATGTTAAAAAATAATAAAAATAAAATGAAAAGCAGAAATATCACTGAGAGTGAGTGAGTGAGAGAGTGAGTGAGTGAGAGAGTGAGTGGTTTCATCCCTGGGGTCCCTTGCTCTCTATGTCACCCTACCCTGTCAGTCCACATCAACCAAGAAATTGGCAGGGACAGGGAGTTTTTTTTAACTAAGTATTTCTAAATATTGGAGCAAAAGGAAATGAAGACTTGTAGAAATGTAGGACAAGAGGCACAGCAGGAGCCCAGTTAGAAGACCCTATAGGGCTGGGGATGCAGCTCAATGGTACATGAGTGTCTAGCATGTGTGAGGTACTGGGTTCAATCCCCAGCACAAGAGGAAAAGGAGGAGGAGGAAAGGGAAGAGTAGGAGGGAGGACGGAGAAGGAGGGAGGATGGAGGAGGAAGAGGAGGTGAAGGAGGAGGAGGGAGAGGAGGGAGGAGGAGGAAAGGAAGGGAAGGAGGAAGAGGGAAGGAGGGGAGAGGAGGAAGGAGAGAAGGAGGACGAAGAGGAGGAAAGGTAACAAGAGGGCGAATGGAAGGAACAAGAGGAACATGGGGAGGAGGAAGAGGAGCCTATGGCTAAGATGAAGTGTTGTGGATTTGATTGTTGCTAATGGAGGCCAAGTAAGATGTGAAATATTTTCAAGGTATCAGCCTCTAAACTCTACTTGTGAGAAGATAGAGGAGGCTGGACCATCTATAGACTCCATTTCTATCTGGATTTATTTATTTTAAAGTAAATTCTTAATTAACAAATTCTGGATTAAAAATTGTCTCCTATTTAAAGTAAGGTCAAATTTTTAGTTACTTAGGGACCAGTTATTTCTAGTATCTATTTTCAAAGGGCCAAGAAAAAGAGCAATGGACTCGGGTCTTTAACACCAGCTTGCTTTCTTCCTTCCTTCCTTCCTTCCTTCCTTCCTTCCTTCCTTCCTTCCTTCCTTTCTTTCTTTCTTTCTTTCTTTTGTTCTTTCTCTCTTTCTCTTTCTTTCTTTCTTTCTTTCTTTCTTTCTTTCTTTCTTTCTTTCTTTCTTTCTTTCTTTCTTTCTTTTCCATGCTAAGGAAAGTAGGAGAGCAGATCTCAGAGGAGATAGGACAATGGAGTGAATATGATCAAAAGACATTGTGTGAAATTCTCAAATTAATAAAAATATAATACTTAAATTTTTTCCCTTGACTCCTTGTTACTCTTGCTATGAATGTTTATGACTGATTCATTTTATAGAAAATACTTCTGCAGATAGCATCACTATCTATGGTTGGTTCTTCTATTTCTTTCCTTTCATTTACTGTTAAGCTCATTATAGCTTCTTCTACTTCATTTCTACTAAAACCATTCTTGTCAATTTCACTAACAAGGTTTGTGCTGATAAACCAATGCCAATTGCCAGTTTTTCTTGCTCATTTTTTTTGAGCTATAAACAGCAGGTCCATTCCCCCTTCCATAAGCTGTTTGCAGCTGAATTCTAAGCACACTATACTTAGGGACTCTCCTGCATCAAAGGCTGGACGTTTTGGTAGTCTTTTCATTTGCAAATACTGATATTGGAGGTCCTAAGCCTTAGTACTTGGACTTAGTATCTTCCTTGGCCTCTTTAACCTACTTGGTCATCTGATTCAGTCTCTTTTTTATTATGTACTTGTATGTCCTGACTCATCTGTGCTACTTGAAGTGCAGATTTATATCAGTTGTATGCTTGACCTGGCTGCCATTAAACATCTCACAATTAACATGTCCAAAGAAAAAACTGATTTCTCTCCAATCTCCTTTATATTCTCTATCATCTTAATGACAACTCTCTTTCCAGTGGCTTAGATTCCAAATCCCTGGCATCATAACTGATGATTTTCTTCCTTAAATTCTGCTTCAAACTGTCATCCAGTGCCCTTGTTACTATCTTAAAAATTCATAGATTGTGGCCTCTTCTTGCTAGCCTGTTGTTAGCAAACTTACAGTTTCTTGCCTGGATTATTGCAGTAGTCTCTTTGCTGATTCCATTCTCTTGACTTTCTACAGCTACTTCTTACCACATCAGTTTAGGAGTCAGCATAGTTCCTCTGCTTAGAACTCAGGTGGTGCTTTTCTTCTCAGAATAAAAACTCATTATAAGGACCTACTTACTTTATCTAATCATCTTGCACCATCCTACTTGTCACTCTTATCCCATTACCCCCATTCTTTGGTCAGTATAGTCTAGACCATATATGCCACCTTTAGGTACCAACACACCTTTGAACTTGCTGTTGTTTCTTCCTGGGACACACTTCTTCCATATAGCTACATGGCTGACTCCCTACTTCCTTCAGTCTTTGTAGAAAAATGCCATTTTGTTGATGAGGACTTCCCGTGAAACCACCCTGTTCTATCTATCCCCTTTGCCTGGTTATTTCTCTTCAGTAGTACTTGTTTTCTTATTTCTTTCAATTTTTTGAGAGTCTGTCGCAACCCAGCCTGGCCTCACATCTACAGGGTAGCTGAAGCCAGCCTTGAATACCTTATCCTCTTGCCTCTACTTCCCAAGTGGTAGAATCATAGGCATGTGGCACCATGCCTGCTTCTACTTCATTCTCAATCATATTGATTCATTCTTATCATATCTGTCAAATATTTGTTGAATTGACAAATAAACTTTTTTCTAAGATCATTAATTGGTAACACTAAGAAGGCAAGTTAATAATGCTGTACAATGGTTATTAAAGAGTGAGGTACAAGAATATTTACTTATGAGTATGCTTATTGGGAAAATATTAAAGCAAATCTTGACCTATATATTACTAAACACATTTAAATTTCATTGTATACCAATTTGTCTTCTGATCATCTTGCTGGGTCATACGGATCAACAGAGTATACATCTCGTGCTTCTAAATGAAGATCTTCTTTAGTCCTTGAGCTTGTGTAATAATTGCTAAATAGAAGAAATAGAATAAGGTCAAACCTTTACTCATTGACTATGATTACTGTGAAGATGTATCAGATGTCTGCTTTCTATCAGTCCAAGTATAGGTGATTTAATCTTATTTCCTTAACTATTAAAACACTATAGCACCATGTAGGAGAGCACACAAAGACTGATAACTTATTAGTTTGGCAATGGTCCAAATCAGAAACTGATACTAGATAGCTTATTGTTATTTCCATATATTAAAATATTGAAGTTAGTTTTAAAGTCTTTTAATTATTAGAAAATAAATTTAAGTAGATTAGAAAATAAAAAAGAATGAGTGTATCTTGGGAACTTACTTTCCATATTTGTTTGGTTCCTGTCAATTGGGACACTTGAACAGAGTGCACCATGATATAAAGATTAATAAATGGTAATAAACAGGCTACAACAAGCTGAATTGTATTTAGACACTACAATTTTGTGAATTTCCTTACACATGCAGTGTTCTGATAACAAACTTAGAAACCACATTTTCTGTTTATTTAAAATTTAATTCCTCTGGGTGAAAATTTTCTCCTAACTTCTTGTGAGGAAAGCCATGTAAATGAGAGCCCATTTTTTCCTTGAGGCACGTTTATGTCTCTTGAATTCCTTAAATTACCATTCTCTAGTTTTCCTCCTACCTCTAACTGTGTCTTCTCCTCCTGCTTTTAAATATCCTGTTCTTTGGAGGTCTGTTTTTATAGTAAATGTCACTTTTCTGGTGGCCTCAAGGAGTCCACTAAGTATGGGTTATCTGAGTCTAGGCTCTTCTCTCAAGCTCTGCATCACAGGGGGCCTCAGAATACAGGTCAGAATGCAGCCAGCCATTTGTCCCCACAGCCTGCTTCACTCCTCTCAGTGAGTTCCTGGGTAACCTTTTCAGGAGGCATTCTATGTACCCTTTCTCCCCATATCCAGTGCATCACCAAGTCCAGGAAATTCTATCTTCTTCATAGCAAAGGTGTCCTTTACCAGTCCTCCAGCCTCTTGATCCCTGCCCTTCTACTGGAAATGGAAATGTGAAGACCTCATTTCTTTGGACACACAGCTCCTTCTCATGGCATAAAAGCCTTCTTCAAGGTCTAGCCCCATCATGATCTTTCTAGATTCCCCCAGTGTTTGCTAAGTGGTACATTGTTAGTTCCATGCATGTTTAAAAAATAAAAAAATAAAAAAAAACACTTGTGAAAAAAAAAAGCCCAATTCATTTGGAAAGCTCAAGTTTAAAAAATCAACATGGGGTGGAAAGATGGCTTAGTGGTTAAGAGAACTGGCTGCTCTAGCAGAGGTCTCAGGTTCCATTCTCAGCACCCACTTGGTGGCTAACAACCATCCATAACTCCAGTTCCAGGGGGATCTGATGCCCTTTTCTGGCCTCTTTGGACATTTCACTGACATACATACAGGTAAAACACTCATACACACAAAATAAAATAAATAAGTAAAAAAGAAAAACAGGCTTCTTTATGGCCAGACTTTATTCTTGTCATCATTACAAATCTGTGCAAGAAAAAACAAGAGTCTGCAGTGTTTCCCAATTCTATTTTCTGTAGAACTCTGAAGTCATTTATAAATCTGATATTACCACCCTGCTAAGTACTAATGCATACCAGTTATAGAATATGAACCTTCCCACATGTAAGATAAATGACACCATCATTATGTGACAGCAGTATGACCCCTTCATGTCTTATGCCTGGACTAAGCATGCAGCTGTGAACAATGGTGTCAGATGACACTTGTGGCATAGGAAATGACAGATCGATGTGGTTTGGCATGACAAAGTATTTGTGTGTGTGTGTGTGTGTGTGTGTGTGAGAGAGAGAGAGAGAGAGAGAGAGAGAGAGAGAGAGGTCTGAGCTAGCTCAAAGTTACCTGATGGTTGACAAATCTTCATTTGATTTGTGTTCTCAGGCATTAGCATATACAGAGGTCCAAGAAGTTATGTACATAGAACAATACCAGGCTGACCCCTCATGTGGCATGTTTTTTTTTTTTTTGGTATTTTTGAGTCAGGGTCTCCCTGTAGCCCCAGATGGCCTGGAACTCACTTCCTAGAACAGGCTCACCTTGAACTCCCAGAGATCTGACTGCCTCTGCCTGGGAGTAAAGGCATGTGTCACCAAGCCCAGAGAATGGCATGCTTTTAAAAGGGTATCCTTTGCAAATATTGATTTTCTGTAGTTTCCACAAGATTCAAATGTGAGGGAGGCCTTTATTCCATGTTTGTACTTAAACTTATGCCAACTTCACATTCAGTCATTTTCACATACAGTAATGCCCAGTCATGTCCAAGGGTTGTGTGGCTCTCACATTAAATGATGGGAAACCTAACTTCTGGGCTGTTACTCGAACTGCTCCTTCTGCCTAGAACACATTGTTGTCCTTGTCTGTACCCTGAAATAGTTTTTCCATGATTGAAAATTTTCTGATTAAATCTCTCAAATATTGATATTTGCTGTATGTCCCCACCAAACATCATTTACTTCACTATGGAAACATTATGGTACTTGTTGAATTGCAAGCTTGTCTTTTTTTTTTTTTTCCACAGTGACCTTTTTACTGTCAAAGCCCATGTGTTGCTAGTCTAGTGTGATGCTAAGATAAGGCAATTAAGAGTTACTGTACCACAAAACAAAATGGTTACTACCTTTTCATATCTCTCTATTTCTCTAGCATTACTAGTCACACTTTTTAAAAGTAGGGGGACATGATAGTGCACACATTTAATCCTAGCACTGTGGAGGCAGAGGCAGGTGGATCTCTATGGGATTGAGACCAGCCTGGTCTACATGGCAATTTCCAGGCCCGCTGGGGCTCAGGGAGACCCTTAAAACAACAACAGCAACAGCAACAACAACAGTGTAAAGCTGCCTGTATATGTGTCAGTAAATTTCTGACATTTCTTCAACATTAGGTTTTGAAGGCATCAGTACTAGTGCAGAAGAATCGGTTACTCCGACTCCATATAAATTAATTTTTATAACAGTAATTATGAAAAGCTTTCTATAAACAAAAAGCAAGTTAGACAAGAGGTTATATACAAGTTTACAAATCAAAAGAGAAATTAAGTGAATTATTAGACCGAATATATGAAATATCTGCAGGGGTTACCACTGCAGTCTTTGTTTTCTCAATATTCCCTAGGTTGTTTTTACTATGTACCAGGTAAGTGAACATCATTTTACAAAATGTGGTATCTGCTGGGGAATCTATGAAGTTCCTATAGAGAGGTCTTTTGTCTAAATCACACGGTATTTTACTCTAGTGATCACACTGCAGTGTATGATTCATATAAGCTGTGTTTCTTTGTTCTGTTAGAGGCTTCTTGCAAGAAGGCAAGAAGCCTCTAACAGAACAAAGAAACAGTCAAGCATGCATTTCAACTTACCGTCCTCTGTGTTTTAATATCATATACAAAATGGCACTAATCAAGAGAAAAAGAATTGCTGAGCCTGAAGAAATACCTGGAAGAGAAAAAGCTGGATGTTGAATGCCAGAAAAAGAATGTGACCTGTATGAACTGATTCTGGGACCTACTCCAAATAGTTTAGAAATTGTTAATGTGATTTTTATAATAAACTTTCCTTCACCATAAACACTGAATTCCTGAATAATCATAATTGGGTTAAAGGTTTTTCTGATTATATCCAGTCCATCTTTTGTCTACAGCATCAAGCACATGACCACAGGGCTCCGGTCAACTTTTCTGTTCAGTTTTATTGGTAAAATCTTGTCCTTCGGGTAGAATTATCAACACAGGACACCAGAATCTCATGAATTTGCATAGCAACATTTGACTCTTAGCTGTGAAGTCTACTTGGCTACAACAGAATTACATTACTTATTTCAATAGTACTAAATACCAAGAACAAATAAAATGACACTTCCAATTAAAAAAAACAAGAATAAATTTCCAACTCTAGCTTAAAGGGGCATTTTATAATGTGACATGAACATTAAAACATGATTAAAAACCAAAGAAGATTAGATCTAATGAATTAAATAAAATATTACTATGTAGAATTTAAGATATTTAATTATATATACTTCTAAAACACTAAGAATTTTTATTTATTTAGGAAACAAGGCACTTTAGTGATCACATTGCAGTGTGTGGTTCATACAAGTTGTGTTTCTTTGTTTAGTGGTAGGTAAAAAGCCAAAAGCTGTTGTACATGTTGGTCAAACATGCATTGTAACTTACCCTTCTCTGTGTTTTAATAACAACTTACCAAGAACAAAAAGATTAGATGAGCCTAAGGACAATGAAATAAAATGTCAGTACAGCAGTAGAAATCAGTGAAGGTCAAGGAACATTATTTCCGGCAATGTCCCGGGAGTCAACACTCAGTTCCTTCTATGTCTACTTATGATATATTGGTTCCCAACTTAGGCCCACTCTTTAATTACTTTCTAATGGACTGGATTCAACTTTAATTAATTAGGTTCAGAGAATTCTGATCAGTGATTTTTCAAGAACAAATGCAAATATAAACTGCAAAATAGGTTAGTTGGCATGTTTTTGGAACACCTGTCAAGCTGGTAAGCATCTAAAAATCAGCCAGGAGGGAAGTCTCACAGAAACTCCTTCCAAAATGGAATGATGTTCTATATTTTTATTCATTTTAATTATTGTTCCCCTCTGTTGATTTTATGTCCTCCATCCTCAGTTATGCTTTTTTTAAATGACTGCTGCTTTTCAGTTGATCTGTTATCATAGTATTGGTCATGATGTCAAAGCCTCAGGAATCTCCTACATTATCTTCCCCCATGGCCCAGATAAAAATAATGGTAATGTGCTTGCACTTACGGTATTTGCAAACAGCCAGGGGAGGGTTCCACTTGTGGTCACCCTGGCACTGGCTCCTTGGGCTACCCTCCAAGGTATACCCATCTTCACATTCCAAAGTTACAATAGCTCCATATCGATACATCTTCCCAGGCTCCAGCCCCTTCTGGATTCCATTTGTCTCCTCAGGGAAACTACAGTTTACCTCTGCAATTAAAAAAGTTTAAATGATACAGACACATGCTTTTTCCTTTTACCAAGAAAATAGTTTGCCCTTAAAAGAAAGCTAATGAAACCAGTTTATTTCATTTGGGTAAGCAAAGTTGCACTGAAGTAGCGTAAGACAATGTCTTGGCACAGGCTTTATTTTTCAAAAACTATTTGGTAATTTAACCTGGGTCATTTGATTTTTATTTCCATGTCTATAGTAATAGTATTTAAACAATTCTAATGCCTTTTTTAGAGAATCCTGGGGGTCAAATGCATAATATTAAATATTCTCAATCACTGTTCCTTCAGTCTCTAGTTTTGGTCTCTAATTCTTCAGGGACCCATTCTTTCTAATTTTTTTTCTTTCATTTTTGAATGTAGGAGACAATAGTATCCAACCTGCAGTCTGCAAGCCAGATCTAACCCCATTCAGCCAAGGATAGATATAAACATGGCCAACACAAAAATCTTAAACATACTTTAAAACATTACACGGGATGTTTTTTGCATTTTTTTTTGTAGCTTATTGGCATAGTTATCTGGAGTTGCAGACAGTTGTTAGCTATCATGGGGGTGTGAGTAACTGAACCCAGATCCTCTGCAAGAGCAACCAGTGCTCTTTACCATGGAGCCATCTTTCCAAGCTATCTGCATAGCTCTTTAAATTTTTTTTTAATATTTATTTATTTACTTATTTTTGGTCTTTTTCAGACAGGGTCTCCATGTGGCCCCTGCTGTCCTGGAACTTGCTATGTAGACCAGGCTGGCCTTAAACTCACAGAGATCCACCTGTCTCTCCCTACTGAGTGCTGGGATCAAAGGCATGTGCCAACAGGCTCAGCTAAAGATCTCTCTCTCTCTCTCTCTCTCTCTCTCTCTCTCTCTCTTTCTCTTTCTCTCTTTCTGTATACTGGCACCACATGAAGGTCAGAAAAGGACTTTAGATCTCCCTAACCTGGAGTTGTAGGCAGTTGTGAACTGCCTAATGTGGGTGCTGGGATCCAAACTCAAGTTCTATGGAAGAACAGCAGGCACTCTAAATCAGTAAAACCAGTAAGCCATCTTTTCAGCCCTAATTTCATGGTTCTTGACCATGAACTGTATGTATGATATCATTGCATCACAATGTCAAAGACTGGGCATGTCTGGTAAGACCTTGACCTTGAATCCTGCCTACTACTTTTTTTTTTTAAATTATTTTAGAGGAGTGCATTTTTAATTTTTTTATTTTTGTATGTGTATGAATGTACTGTCTGCATGTGGGTTTGTGCACCTGTGTCTTGTAATGCCGTGGAGGTCAGAAGAGGGTTCCAGATTCCCCTGGAACTGGAGTTCTCCTGGAATTGGAGTTCTTAGCCGCCATGTGGGTGCTGGGGATCAAACCCGGGTCCTCTGCAAGAGCAGTCGGTGTTCTTAACCGCTAGGCTATCTCTCCAGCCCATGCCTACTACTTTTTAATTGTGTGACTTTGGATAAATGATAAATCCCTCTGAGATGTTGTAACCTCATCTATAATGCAGGAATAATAATGGTACCATTTTTTTCTCCTATCAATCTCAAGAAGATTAAATGAGATAATAATGGAAGATACACATATCTGGCAGATAGTAGCACCCTCAGCAATATTAGTACTGACTCACTGTTCCAAATCCACTATTGATAATGGCTCTAAAATTTTATTAAAAAATGTATCTATTGAGCTGGATGTGGTGGCACACACCTTTAATCCCAGCACTGCACTTGGGAGGCAGAGGCAGAGGCAGGTAGATATCTGTGAGTTCAAGGCCAGCCTGGTCTACATAGTGAGTTCCAGGACACCTGGGGCTACAGGGACACCCTGTCTCAAAAAGACAAAAAAATTTATCTATTATCCCACTACCAATCATGGAAAGAAACTTAAAAGAACACTATGTTTGTTAAAATTTATTCATTTTATTTTATATGTATGAGTATTTTGCTTGTATGTATGTAAGTGCATCATGTGCATTTGGTGCTTGTAGAGGCCAGTAGAGGATGTCATAGCTTCTGGAACTGGAGTTGTTTAGCCACCATGTGGATGCTGGGAACTGAATGGTGGTCCTCTGTAAAAGTGGCCAATATTCTTAAATGCTGAGCCATTCCTCCAGCCCCAAGCATTATGTATTTTGTTGTTGTTTTGTCAAATGTACTCTTATCATAACTATAATCACAGTGTGAATATAATCTGTGCTTAGTTGCTTAACTTATAAAATCACTTGAACTTCCTGCATAGAAGTGACTGTATGTGTGGTTATCAGCCTTACAACTAGAGCCATTTTTTGAAGTTTTTATATTAATATGCTAATTTACTAAATGCATTTAATTAAATGACAAAATTAATGAATTAAAAAATAATTTTTTTTGGTCTTTTCGAGATAGGGTCTCCCTGTAGCCCCAGCTGTCCTGGAACTCACTCTGTAGACCAGGCTGGCCTTGAACTCACAAAGATCCGCCTGCCTCTGCCTCCCAAGTGCTAGGATTAAAGGCGTGCGCCACCACGCCCGGCTATAATTTTAAGCTGAAAGTGTATAATTGAACATATCTATTTGGTATAAATTACTTTATTAGAACAAAAAATAGTCAAAGTACCTTTGCAATAAGGGGTAGGTTGGCTCCAGGTTCCCTCATGAGTACAGAGAAGAAGTGCCTCTCCGGTCAGCATGTAGCCTTGGTAACAACTGTATATGACTGACATTCCAGGAGAAAATAGAGCTATAGTCCCACCAGTATGATTTCCATTGGGGATTGTGGATGGGGCCTGACAGCCTATAAAAGCTTGGGAAGCAACAAGAAAAGGCTTTTAATTTGGCACAGCAGAATCCTCAGACAACACAGTCTCTTGGTGACAGTAACATAGAAAGGCAATGAGAAAAAAGACAATTAACTCATTCCAACCAGACCAAGCAAAGTTTCACAGATCTGTGCATTCCCTACCTGTTTCAAAATATGATTAGAAGAAGAGTAAAAAAGATGATGCTGAAATGTCAGTGGTTGTGGTCCACAATTGTAATCTATCAACCCATTCCACTAAGTAGGAATCAGGATGCAATCTAACCATCACACATGCAGATACCCAGGAACTATGTAGTGAAACTATGCCTCTGGGAAACTGAATTCAGTGTGAGGCTGCATCTAACAGTTCCTAATGGAGTTAGTTCCTTCACTAGAAGGAACAAAGCTGCTAAATAATAGGTACAATTACAGGACAGTTTAGTGTATTTGAAGGTTACTTTCATTGTTTAGAATATTCATCATTCTCCTTCTGGGTGGCCTTAAATATCAAAATTTCAAGCAATATTATTGTCAAGTGTTTGCCAAAAAGTATATTTTCTATTTTAAATTTTCTATTTTAAATCTATTTTCTATTTTAAGTTCTATTTTAATTTCTATTTTAATTTTTTATTTCTAATTTAGTTTTAATTTCTATTTTAAATTCTATTTTCTATTTTAAATCCATAAGTGGGAGGCAGAGGCAGGCGGATCTCTTTGAGTTCAAGGCCAGCCTGGTCTCAAAGTGAGCTGGAGCTACGGGGAGACCCTGTCTCAAAAAAAAAAAAAGGACCAAAAGAAAAAATCATGGTTAAATCCATAAGAACAATGAGTTAAAAATCCATCAACATATAAATTAATTATTGTCCTTTAAGGTACTCTTGGCTGTATACAAAGGAAAAGGAAAAAAGAATCAGGTGAAAAGACAGGAAAAGCAAAAACGCTGTTTTGGCTTTTAGCTGCTTTAGTTTAGGCAGAATACAAGTACATCCTCAAAAGTCCTCTTTGTTTTGTAAAACATCTCACATTTTATCCATGAAAATGTCTTACCCTTTCTGATACAAGTTGGCACACCTGGTACCCATGTGTTATCAGTATGACATCTTATCAAGTGACTGCCATTCATGATGAAGCCTTGATTGCAGGCAACAAGCACTGTGTCATTATGGGAATAAGCAGAATGAGTTTTATTGAGGTTGTATCCATGTTTGATTTCTGGGATAGGGCAGCGAGTAATAGGAGGAGATTGTAAGCACTGTGGAGGAGGTCCACTCCACGATCCATGTCCTTTAGAATCATTTCTGCACCAAAGAGTTTTTTCTCCCAGAAGATAGTACCCATGATTACATTTATAAGAGACTTCACTTCCATACAGGAATTTCTCTACCATCATGCCTGTGTGCATCCCGTTGGCAACCATTGGTGGAGGTTGACAGAGAATAACTGCAGAAGAGATTTAAAGAATTCGACTTCAGGTATGGAGAGATTGGAATGGAGGGCCTTTATTACACTGCAAACAAAACCATACAACTGCCCTATATTTTGCATAACTCTGAATTTTGGAACTGGCATCATACTTTTGGTTAAACAACTTAATCAAATGTGATGTTTATATGGGTAATACACACTTATTCCAAAATGTTCAGAAAGTACAATGAAGTATTAAGAAAAAAATGTAGCAATATCCCTATGTCCTAGAAATATGGACCACTTTTACATTTAGTAAAATTAGAATATATATAGTAAATACTTATTTCTACCTGACAATTTGTTTCTCAAATCACAGTGTTGACTAAACAGTAGACTTCCCACATCTTACATATATTGAGGAGAAACAAACTATGACAGTGTTGAAAACTTGCTCTTCACAGATTTATTTTCCGTTTCTAACTCCCTACACCCATGGTTGGCTTTTCTCATCTCCAATTTACCTTCACAAACTGAAATCTTTTGGAACCAAATTCCATTCTCAGCATCTTGACACTTCTCATAACTATGCCCAGTCAACTGGTACCTAGGGAAAGACAATACATTTGTTCTCAAAAATTTTGCCTGTACAACTTAGGCTGTACAACAATAGGGGTACTTCTAAATATGAGCTATCCAAAGAGAAGCTTAACTCTTGGCCCTCCAAATCAGAAAACTAGTTTATGTATAAGAGACATTCAGCAAAGTCTTCCAGAGTCAGGAAAACATGCAGGAGTTGCTAATTAGTCCATTAGACCTGATATTCTCTGTGGGTGAGACAATGAGGAATATCCAAAGGGATTTACCAAGGCAAGCTGTGGGTAGAGTTAACACAGAATACAAGGTAGACACTCTTTCACAGAATGGATCACTTCATACTCACCCATCTTGACAGGCCTTGTTCACTAATTTCATATATGAATCATCTGGAAGCTCTTGATGTTCTCTTACAGGCTCACATCCTTCTGAAGGGACAAAGTTAGGATGGCTTTTAGATGTCTCATACCAAAAAAGACTCAGAAACAGAAAGAACCTTCACATCATGGGTAGGACTCTGTTGTCCTAAGGACAGTGGAAGTATTTGTTTCCTACAGCAAGTATATTCTAGTCATCCCAAAGATAGAGGACCATATTTCCACCTGTATGCCAACTGTGGGGGGTAGGGGTGGGGTGCTAGGAGGCTGGTAGCCTAGAGAGTTAACTTCTCACATAAATACAAGCACTGGCAGTTCTACTCCAGAATTTTAAGTACATACTTTGAAGTCATGGTTCAGGAAACTCTCATTTATCATGGAATGCTTTTTGCTATGGTGACATTCTTTTGACCCTGGCTACATGCTGTGGGAAACTTCTGTTTGCTTCTAGGAAAGTAAGATCTCTGCCCATGGTGTGGAGATTATTTCAGTTCCTGAGTCATATTTCTTTTTGGTATGAGGCCCCTTAAAACATCTTCTTATTAAATACCCTGTGTCCCAGATCCAAGGTTGCACTTACATGAAGATCATACACAATATATGTACAGCCTTTTTGTAGGATTATTGTTTGGGATGGGAGATAAATGAGACCAAGTTATTGGTTCTGGAAAGGTAGCTCAGTGGCAGAGCACCTGCCTAGCTTGGGCAAAACCCTGAGTTTACTCCCCAGGACTATAAAAACAAAACAAAGGAAGGAAGAAAGGAGTACATATATTTATCATTCCCATAGGTTTTGGGTTTTTACCTTTTTCACAGACTGGTATTTCAGGATCCCAGGTATTATTGGCTTTGCAGCGAATTTGACTACTTCCATTCAAAATATACCCGTCATTACACTTGAATGTCACACTGTCATTGTAGAAATATGGGGCTCCCTTTCCAGAGAGTCTGTGTCCATTTATAACATGAGGATCTGAGCACTGGACAGCAGGGAGGGAAAGCTTACAGAGAGGAGCAGGGCCACTCCAGGAACCTCTCCCTTGACTATCACGTGTACAGCGGATGGTGGGGTCCCCAATAAGGTTGAACTGCACTCCTTCCTCTGGCCCAGGAGAACACATATAGGTGACCACTGTTCCATATGGAATATCTTCTGAGGAACTCCCTGTATGTGTCCCATTGTGGATAACAGGAGGTGGTGGGCAGGTGATTTCTAGAGACATGAAAAGATAATGTAGATATCTGTCCCATGATTAGAAGTATAGCAGTTCTGACCTGTTGTTTTCTGAAAGGTGTGGCTTAATTTATACACTGTGAGTTAAAACAAATCTCACATGTATGTACAATTCAATTTAAATAGATTTCACAGAATAGAAAATTGTTATTGAAAGTGAACATGTTATGAGATAGCAAGGCCCAATATTTACTTATTAATTAAAGGAGTAATTCTTTAACCACAGTCAATAGAATAATAAAAGGTACAAATGGATAAATTATGCTTTTTGGAGGTTTTTCTTCCCCCTACATTAGCTATGTGGTTAATTATAAGTTAGTTATTGTTGAATGAATACCTACTTTACAAAAGAAGTTTCACTAATCAGAAAGTAGGGACAGTGCCATTTAATTCCAATAACTTGGAAGCCTGCAGTTTTTTGGTATCTTTTCAGAAGAAACTGGAGTTGTGGAGAAGTTACATAAGTTGCCGAAGGTCATACAGCTATATTAGACAGTAGGAACAGAATCTGAATTGAGATCAGACACCAATTTCCTGATCTCTTTCCTAAATGTCAGTGTATCTCAAGGTAGGGATAGTGTTTCAGATAGTCACCATTCTCTGTATTCTTATAATCCTAAATCACAACAGAAAATTGTCAGCTAAGTATATTAAATTGAACTGATTGAAGTAGAAAAAAGGTGACAACAGAAAGACATGGCAAAACTGCAGCTATAACAGTTGATAAAGCGATGTATTAGTTCCCATAGCACAGACTAAAACAGAAAACTTCCAGGAAACTTGCTGATCTCATATCATTTCAAATCCTCTGTCATTTTTGCTACTAACCTTTACAAAGACGAATCTCCATATACCAAGGAACTGTACCTTGACACATTTGATAAGCACTCTCACTTAACTGGGACCTAGAGACAAAGAATCATGTTATTTGGCCATGTGGTTGCCAGTAAACTAAGCAAGAGCTATGGGTTACAAAGAAGACTGATCACTTTTAGGATGAGACAGAACAGGAACAAATATGTAGCCAAAATCAGCATAGTTTTCAAGCATGAGAAAGCACTATGATAAACATTCTGTAGGCACAAATCAGGGAAAACACTTTATACATGGAGTTAGCAGTAGGCACTGATAAGATAGAACTGATTCAAGCTGAGATAGCTTTCACTCACCCTTCTTCACAAGAAAAGTTGACTGCTGGTCTAATAAATCGATCCTGAGGTCTCTCAAAGAGATGTGGTCCTACTGGGTTACACTCTGCCTCTAAGAAAAGAGACAAGGATGAGAAATAACAGAAGGTAATCTTAAACAAGAGAAATGTCTGTGGTTGTGGCCTAGTACCTTTGCATTGGGGAGCAATGGGTGTCCACTTCCCCTCAGAGGTGCAGTGTATGGTTTCTTCTCCTACCAGGACATAACCAGGGTCACAGCTATATTTTATGAATGTTCCAGGGTCAAAGTTGACCAGGTGTCTATCGTCTTTTTGCCCATTGAGGATTTTAGGAGGTGCCTGGCATTCTAAAGAAAAGTAAAAACAATAAAACATTTTTTGCCTTTTTTTGAGACAGGGTTTCCTTGCAGCCCCACCTGGCCTAGAACATATTATGTTTTTGAACTGGATCTCACAGAGATCCACCTGCCTTTGCCTCTGGAGGGCTGAGATTAAAGGCCTGTGCCACCATGTCCAGTGGCAACAATGAAACAATTTTTACCAGTAAAAAAATAGAAACTGAGACCAAATTGAAGTTAATATAATTCCACTCTTATGGCAGCTATATAGCATAGAGGGTATCTGGCAGTTCTTGGGTAATTATTTCAGATTATCATTTATCAATTTTGTTTTATTTTATGTACTCAGGCTGCTACTGTTCAGCTCCTTCTTGGCATAACTTCTTAGTGTAGCTCCTCTTCCGTCTGTTCCTTTTTTCATTTTTTTCTAGCTTTATTTTCTCTTTCATCCTTTCTCACCAATACTGGAATTACAGGCATGCACCACTACATCAGCTCTTTCTTTCTTACAGAATTATCTTAGATGATCTTATGGTAGAGTATGCTATACCTCTAGGTGAAGACCTTGGTGACTTCCCTTTTAAGAAATCATTGTTAAGACAAGCAAGTGTTTTACTCTCAGTTTTTCCTAAAGGAATAGAAATGTATTAATCTCTAATTTTTTTTCTGTAGTGGTGGGAGAGTGTTAAGAAAGCCTTCTGTAGAATTTATCTCCATAATAGTATGACTGAAGGTATAAGAACTAGAAACGGCTCTGTATAGAGCCCATAGGCCCTTCCTCTAACTTTTCCAAATCCACCTTTTGACTAGTGGACACCAACCTTTTTCGCACACTGGTATGGGTGGCTCCCATGTGCCTTGGGCATTGCATCGCAATCTCCTGCTACCCTTCAAGGTGAAGCCAGGATCACAAGAAAATGTCATAGTGTCATTATAGGAATATTGGTCTTTTGAAACAGATAACATTTTCCCTCTTAGAATCTGTGGATGTGAACACCGAACTGCAGTAGTTGAAAGTTCACAGTGTGGAGCGGGGCCGCTCCAGATCCCAGTCTTCTGACTATCACTGGTACAATATATAGTCTTCTCCCCGATAAGAAGGAAGTCCACTCCATTCTCTGGGCTTGGGTCACAAGTGTAGGTAACTGAGCTTCCATATCGTACATCTGCTGAAGAGCTGCCTGTATGTTTTCCATTGAGAACAGGTGAAGGTGGTGGGCAGAGAATTTCTAGAGAAGGGTCAAAGACAGTTATATATGAATCTGCAGTGAATCAATCAGGCAGCTAATGCAAAATAATTTAAAAGTATGATTTTAAAACTTTATTTCTGATTGCATTGTCTTTGCTGATTTCTTAGTTCTTCTTACCAAATATACAATTTCGTTTATGTATATGGTCCGAATGCCCTTACCAAGACCTTGTACCTTTGAGAGAAGGGAAAGCCTAGGAGCTCAAATTGACTTGAGGAAGCAAGTAAAGAGGTATTTGAAGGGTCAGACCAGACCCCCGTAAGATTTCCAGATCTTCACCATGAGCTAATGGAGAATAAATAATAAGCTTGTAGGAAAGCCACAGGTCTGGTGTGTGTGGATCCCTTGTTTCCTTACAGATCACCATTGTCTTACCTACCTTCGCATACTGGCTTCTTGGTCCAAAGAGCTTTCTGTTCAGCAATTACACAGTGACTAGAAGGTTGGCCTTGTAATCGGTACCTGGAGAAAGGGGGTTGGAAGTTAGTACCATTAGGCAGTTTGTGCTGGAGAACAGAAACCTCAGCTTCAAATCCAAGACAAATCCATTTAATATGGCCACCACTCTTGTATCAGCACCCTCTTTCTCACCTCTTCATTTCAGACTGTTCATTGAGCATGTCCAGGTCCATACATGTTTCTTCAGCAGACTTTATGTTTTACACCAGGCATATATAATCCATGTGAACTAAATTTTACAGACCCTCTTGACACTCACCCTTCATTACAGGAGAAGTTCATAGTTGCACCAACCCGAAGACTCAGAGGCGCTTTTACCTGCCCATTGGGAAACTGCCCTGGAGGTTCACACTGAGCCTCTAGAAAAAATATGGCAAAAGTAAGAAAGAAAGTGTGGCAAATACCAAGACAGTAGCTGGCAAATTTAAGATACCTTTGCATGTGGGGATGACAGCACTCCATTCTCCTGAAGACAAGCACTTGATAGTCTTTTGTCCATTAAGCAAATAACCAGGTTTACAACTGTATGCCACAGACAATCCTGGAGTAAACTGGCCAACATGTTGTCCTGTGTGATTTCCATTAAGGATTGCGGGAAGTGGTGGACACTCCAGAGGGAAATCTTTATACAAATTACAAGAAGAAAAGCCATCAGATGATACATCCCTCTGTATCTAAATGCCAGCTTAGGCCACAGCTCTAAATAAACAGCATGCAATATTTGGCAACCTGTCATCATAAACTTTCAACTTACCTTCAAGTAGATGTGGCTTAATTATATCCACTTATGCTAAGACTATGGCATTATTTTCTTCTTTAATTACACTATATGAATTACTTTTGCCTTGAGAAAAATTTCATTTCCCCAAAGTCCATTTTTACCCATTCTTTTAAAATTTTTTATGTGTATGAGTGTATTGCCTACATGTATATACGTGCGCCTGTGTTATGCAATGCCCACAGAGGTCAGAAGAGGCCATTGGATCCCCTGGAACTGGAGTTACAGACGGTTGTTAGCTGCTATGTTGATGCGAGGAATTGAACCAGGTTCTCCACAATAGCAGCCAGTGCTCTTAATCACTGAGCCATCTCTCCAGATCTCATGTTTATCCATTCTAAGTAACATATCATTCAAAGGATTGCCCTGTATGCATAAACATGTACACTATGTATACCATAATACTATTCTAGATTTCCTTCACTTCATAATACAACATGTTTGTGATGCCTTTCTAATTCAGTACTTATATGTTTACCTAAATCTTTAAGGTTTATTTTCCATAGTCAACCCATTCTATAGAACATTTTCTTCCAAGATTATCCGTCTGTCTACTGATTGATTGACCTATTGATATGTAAATGGAATAAATAGAATTTGTGGTACTTGGGATTGAACAAGGCAGGCACTCTATCACTGAGTTACATTCTCCTTTTTATTTTTTATTTACTTTTTATTTTGATATGAGAACTGACTTTAAAGTCACTCTGGTGACTTTTAAACTTCTGGTCTTGCTGGGGCTGGAGAGATAGCCTAGCGGTTAAGAGCACCGACTGCTCTTTCAGAGGACCCGGGTTCGGTCCCCAGCACCCACATGTTGGCTAAGAACCGTCTGTAACTCCAATTCCAGGAGAACTCCAGTTCCAGGGGAATCCGAGACCCTCTTTTGACCTCCGCGGCATTGCATGACATGGGTGCATAAACCTACATGCAGACAGTACATTCATACACATACAAAAAAAAAAAAAAACTTCTGGTCTTGCTTCAAACTCAAGTAGCTGGGATTATATGTCTGTACTATCAGGATAGAGTGAGTCATATTTTTTAAACAATATTTAACTTAGTTAAATTTTGAATTTAATTTCATTAGCAATATAAACTAGATGAAAATGCAATAAAAATTTATAGTTCTTCCTATTTTAAAAATCAGATGATTTGAAATGTGCCAGCTCAGGAAATGTCTTGGATAAAGAGGCCACTTCTGAACATGTTGCAAGGCCACAGAGTAGAATGTTCCCAAGCCGGGCTACAGTTAACAGCTCTTTACAGGTACATATCATACCCATCATGTGTTCTTTTGCTCCACAATTCCACATTTCCCAGATACACAGTTTAAAATTACCCCTGATGGTCCCAATCAGCTCCCCGACCTTGGGAGACTCTCCCTACTTGGTCGTTATGAATGTTCAATTAAAATTCCCATAATTACTTCAAACCCCATTTTATTCTATTGGTTTAGGTTGAAGGGAGGGTTATAGTTCCCAACTAAGTGTAAGCAGAAAACAGTAATTTCTCCCTTTTCCCTTGCTTCTTTCTCCCTGTGCTCCCAAGGCCCTGACACTCATATACCCACAGAGTTCTTCCTTCAGCAGCATGCAAAAAATAGCCCACCTAGAAATGTAAAACATTAGTTCTCAGCAGGGCTCTGCTTCTATAGTCAACACTCTCCTAGGCTGGTAGACCCCATGCCCTTGGCTATGTTTTCTTCCCATACTCACCACTCTCACAGACTGGCAGTGGTGTGGGTCCCCACATTTTATTTGCTTGGCACCAGACTATTTTGTCCCCTTTCATGGTAAAGTTGGCTTTACAGGTAAATGTCACAGAATCACCGTGTCTGAATGGTGATCTAGATTCTCTGTTTCGAAATCCTCCTGGCACTATGGGCTCAGAGCATATAGAATTTTTATTGTAACGTTCACATACAGGAGCAGCTTTATCCCAGATGCCATTCACTTGGTCTTTACTTATACAGAAAATAACTTTTTCTCCAATGAGGCGGAAGCCATATCCACAAGTGTATCTCACAACAGTCCCAATAGGTATGGGTCCAGAATAATGAGAATTCCGACCATTTATGATAGGAGGAGGAGGTTCACAAGAAATACCTGAGAAGTAGAAAAGAGACCAGATCAGCATATTGATCATGATAATAAAATATCAAATAAAATTTCTAAATATAGTTCACATCACTTTTTCAAAAACATACTTACAAATTTGCATGACTTATTGTGATTTTTACCTATATTCATAATCTGTTTATTTCCAAGCTCCTAAATTCTTACCTCTGTCTTGGTCTTTAGCAACCAAATCAATATAAACAATCTTAATTAATTGACAAGGAAGCAGAACTGGTCTGATAATTTGGTCTAATCTCTACTCTTAAGAATCATTTCTATATTTCATTACTCTAATCAATTTTAAGAAACAAAAGACAAACAGCACATGAAAATATTATGATAATGACATGCTAATTGCATGTGGGGAGGCATCATAGAGTGATGACATTTGTACTCAGTAGCTCTGAGTCCAAATCCTCACTGTCATTCAATAGCTGTATGACCTTGGGCAAGTTGTACCCTCCCTCAGCCTTAGTTTCCCAGTCTGTTTTGTAGTTCAGGCTATTTCATAAGGTGTAATGGTAATCTAGTGTGAGAAAAGCATGTACAAAGAGCAGGCACAATACCTGAAATATAGCAATTGTTCAATGCCTGAGTTAAACACACAGCTAGTCTGTGTGTAGCCCAGGCCACATGAGGTACTGTTACCAAAGACAGTGCATATTATTATTTTATTTATTTATTTATTTATTTATTTATTTATTTGTATGAATGTACTGTCTGCATGTAGGTTTGTGCACCCGTGTCGTGCAATGCCGCGGAGGTCAGAAGAGGGTGTCGGATTCCCCTGGAACTGGAGTTCTCCTAGAATTGGAGTTACAGATGGTTCTCAGCTGCCATGTGGGTGCTGGGGATCGAACCCAGGTCCTCTGTAAGAGCCGTTGGTGCTCTTAACCGCCAGGCCTCTCTCCAGCCCGACAGTGCATATTATTACAGATCATTCGTGATCCCTTAATGCCATATTCTTTTGAGAAACTTATGAGTTTTGAAAAATGACCCCATATTCCTTATGCATCCTTGTGGCATGAAGGATATTAGTTGTTAATAGCTCTTATGATATATGCACATATTTTCTAGGTAAGTTTCAGAATAAAGAGAAAGTCGACAACATCTACCCCTTCAGTTAATTTTCATTTGGCCCTAGGTGGAGCTCTTTAGTACAGAAACTGACGTATGAATGCCAGGCCAGTGTCTCAGCACACCAGACAGAGCTGTGCTTGGTTTTGGTATAAGTAATTTTCCAGAGCCTTTACCATTATATTGATAGTCACAACTTGGTATTCAATCAAGTGACTAAATTTAATACTTTTGATCTGCATTCTGAAACAGAGAAAAGCAGCACATATTTTGCTCAAAGTTCATACTTGGATGACATTCTATGTTCAATAATTGTATGGAAATAGAGAGTTAAGAGGCAAGACCCATACTTGATTATTTTTCTTTTCTACTCACTTTCACAGACAGGAAACTTATTATTCCAGATTACTGTCACTCCTTCTGGAACACACTGACTAGAAGATTTGCCAATTAACCGGAACCTTAAACAATAAGGAGCAGCAAATCATCACTAGAACAAACCATTTCTTAGTTGCATGGAATGGATAACTTCTCTCAAGTATTCATAAGCTATGGATTTCAAAGAATTTTTGGCTCAAGAAGATAGCCCATGGTTAATTGTGAATCTGTTCAGCTAATTAATGAAGTCATAATTGATATAACATAGAGAAAATGAATAATAAAACTTTTAACTTTAAAAATTTTCTCTTGCCTTTTTGGCATCCAACTATCAAGATTATGTTGACCATCTTGAAGAAAACAGCCTCAGTTCCTACAGAAGGAAATATCAAAGACCTTGTTTCCCAAGTGTACCTCAAGGAGTCTCAATGAACCTAAATTGTGTATTCATTCTCCATAACAAAACCCAAACTTTGTTTTTCCAAATGATGAAATGACAGTTCCCAGTTTGGCTGGTCATACACAAATACATATACACTTGAAGAAAATAGAAAGGATTTGGTTAATTGCAGACATCTCAGTCATAAAGGGTCAAGAAAGGGAAAGAAAAAAAATAAGACAGAAATAATTAACTATCTTCAGAGCTTATACTTTGCAATTATTATCTATGGGAAGGAATTGGTTCAGAGCTTATCACTTCACACTCACCCTTCGTCACACACAAAGGAAACCTCTGCCCCAAGCTGGAGATTAGGAGGAGGAAACACATGGCCATTGAGAAGTTGGTTTGGAATGGCCTCACATGATTTCACTAGGAAAGAACAGAGAAGGCTTGCACTTGAAGAGTCAGGAAAATGGTTGAGTTTTCTCTTGGGGGACCAAACTCTAGGCACCTTCACATGTGGGGGCTGCATGGCTCCAATATCCCAAGGATGTACACTGCACAAGGCTAGTTCCAATGAGAGTATAGCCAGGCTCACAGCTGTATGACACTTCCTGTCCAACTGAAAAGAATTCCTTATCCTTCTTGTTATAATCACCATGGTGGATATGTTGAGGTGGTAGACATCCTGAGGAAAGAACAGGACCAGATAGTCCTTTATTTATGAAATAAAAACTTTCCAACTTACAGTTATCTTTTGATATAGCTGTGGGATAAAGGTGCTCATGGCTACTCTCCAACATTAAGGCAGATACTCCTTTGAGTGCCACTGAGTGGGGCTAATCTGCCTTGCTCTCTGTCTGGACTTGATGAATCATGAGTCTGTCTGCTTCCTCTATCTTTTAAAAAATATTTTATTTACTATTTTTATTTTGTGTGTATGAGTGTATATATGTAAGTGTATCTGGATCATGCAATGCCCTTGGAGTTCAGAAGAAGGCATTGGATCCCCTGGAACTGGAGTTATAGACAGTTGTTAGCCATCATGTTGGTACTGGGAAGTGAACCTGAGCCCACTGCAAGAGGACCCAATGCTCTTAACCACTGAGCCATCATTCCAGCCCCTGCTTCTTCTATCTTGATCTATTCAGGAGAACATTACTCTTACTTAGTTTTTGAATCTCAGTTAACTAAAAGCTCTGAGATACACTTCTACCAATAGGGTAGTGAGAGAACCAAAGTTTTGTAACACTTTTCCCATCAAAATCCATCTTGTCCTTTCTGTCACCAAACAAGGTTGATGAAGCTTCTGAACTTTGTTGCCAGGCTTTTAGAAAGGTCCATACTTCACCTTAAGAGTTGGAGAGAATTGGGGCTGTGGGCTCAAGTTAACTACTACCTGTCTTCCATAAAGTTTACATTTTCTCAATATCAAAATGGATTGCTACAGTATTTTGAATCAAATTCTTATATCAGCCAATTCCTTCTGTTAATATGGCCAGTAAGATGGAGAATTCAATTTATCTTCATTTAAATAAAATGTGATTATTGAAAAATTTCTAAATATTGACTTTCCCATTGTGTTTTAAAAGTCATTTTATTTTATAATAGACATAATTATATATATTTTTGAGATATTATGTTGTGTTCAGATAACTGAATGTATTGTGTACTATGAAAATGAAGGTAAATAAACTTATTTTCTCCAATTTATCCTTCCTTTTCAGTGAAAACTTTCAAAAATCTTTTCTCACAGTTCAAAAAA
The DNA here is from genome assembly GCA_009823505.1 of Rhizomys pruinosus. Lineage (NCBI taxonomy): Eukaryota > Metazoa > Chordata > Mammalia > Rodentia > Spalacidae > Rhizomys > Rhizomys pruinosus. Next base: position 662,031 of record VZQC01009053.1, on the reverse strand, counting down.
ATATAGAGTATGTTTTATATACAGTACATTATCATAACATGCAGTGGATATTCTATTATTTGGTAAGGATACCAGAACTTATTTCTCCTGTCTAGCCTGACTTTTCTCTACATTCTCCACATTTGATATATTTTGTATGTGCGTGTGTATATGTGTGTGTGTGAGAGAGAGAGAGAGAGAGAGACAGACAGACAGACAGACATACAGACAGACAGACAGACAAAGACATAGAAAGAGATAGAGAGCACCCAGGTCCTGATGTTTCCATGTGTGTGCATGTATGTATGTGGGTGTACATGCATACACATGTGTGTTGAGGCCATTAATGTTTCATTTTGTTATTATTTATTTATTTTTGAGACAGGGTCTCCCTTTTGCCACAGCAGGCCTGGAACTCACTATGGAAACCATGCTGGTCTTGATCCACCTGCCTTTGGCTCCTGATTGCTGGGATTAAAGGTATACACCATCAAACCCAGCTTTTGAGAGATAGAGAGGGCTTCATTTTGTAACCCTGGCTTATAACCCATTATGTAGACCAGGCTGTCCTTTTTTTTGTTTTTTGTTTTAGTTCTGTACCAGGGATTGAATCCAGGGTTATGTACATGGTAGGCAAGGGCTTTATGATTGACAAACTCAGCCCTACTTTGACTTTTTATTTTGAGACAGAGTCTCAAAAAGTTTTCCAGATTAGCCTTGAATTTGCCTTGTAGCCCATACAGGCCTTGAACTTGTGATTTTACTGTCTCTGCCTCTTGGTGGGACCTGTGAGTTGCCAATTAGGCTAGGCTGGCTGGCCAACAAGCTCAAGGGGTCTGATCTGTTTCCCCAGTGCTGGGAATACAAGTACATGTCACCACACCTAGCTTTTTATATGGGTTCTGGGGATTGAACTCAAGGCCTTTTGTTTGCTCAACAAATACTTTATGGACTGAACCATCTCCTCAGACCTATATTTTGTGTTTTTCATAATAGTCACTTTAACTGGTCATACACCATTACAGTTTTGATTTGCATTTCCCTGATGATTAGTGATGTTAAACATTTTGCCATACATGTGTATTTTTTGAGAAATGTCTAATGTCTATTTTGAGATTGGGTTTCTTGTGTAATTGGGTTGTTTCAGTTCCTTATATATTCTGGATATTAATTCTTTGTCAGATCCATGGTTTGAAAATATTTTTTTTCATTCTGTATGTTGTTTCTCTTTTTGTATAAACACTTTTTAGTTTGATGTAATGTCATTTGCTGATTTTTCTCTTTGTTTCCTCTGTGTTTCAGGGTCTTATCAAAAGCATCTTGCTTATTCCAGGCATGGTGGTACAGATACCTTTAATTCCAGCACTCAGGAGGCAGAGGCAGGCAGATCTCTGTGAGATCAGAGTCAACTCAGTCTACACAGGGAGTTTTAGGCCAGCTGGAGTCACAGGGAGACCTGCCTCTACCTCTCCCCCTATAAAAAACATTTAAAAAGCACTTTGCCTATTTCAGTATTCTGAAGTGGAATACTTATTTTCTTTTAGTTGTTTCATGTCTGTATTTTGACTTTAATCCATTTTGAAAGCTTTAAAAAGTGTCTTATACTTTTACTTACATTAATGAAAATATAATATTGTTCTAGAATATAATAGAACCCTCTATCTTCAACTTAGATATTAGTTTACTTTAAAACTTTTACTTGGAAATCCAACCACATCTTCCTCCTCTTTCAGTAGGTATGCATATATCCATTCTGTCAAAAACCTCATTTTTATTTACATAGTCTCAAAACCTCACACCAACTTACCCCTGAAGCATGTTGGAAGTGGAGGGTTCCATTTGCTGTTTTGCTGGCACTGCACTATACTGCTGCCTTTCATAGTAAAGCCAGAATTACACTTAAACATCACTGTATCATTTAAGGAGAAGAAATGTTTAAATCCAGATTCCCTACTTCCATTTTCAATTTCTGGAACTGGGCACTTGACCATAGCAATACACTGAGGCGGTGGACTGCTCCAGATGCCAACTTGATTGTCTTTGCTGGTACAATATATTGATTCCTCACCCACCAGGTCAAAGAGCTTTTCCCTATTCCGTCCAGTGTGGCAACGATAAGTTACTACCATTCCATAGGAAAAGTCTCTATTGTTGCTGTAGAAGTCCCCATTGGAGATGGCTGGAGGTGATTTACAAGGAATAGCTTTTGGAGGGAGGGAGTTAAGAGAAGAGAGAAAGCATTAAGATGTTACACTTTCTGAGAATTTTGAAAGGTTTATTTTATTTTTAATTATGTATATGTGACTGTGTCTCTGTGGGGGTATGTACATGTGTAGGTATGCACAAAAGCCAGAGAGGACATCGGGTGTCCTTGGTTTTGATTTATAGGCATTTGTAGCCATCTAATGTGAGTGCTGGGACCCAAACTCGGGTCCTCTGGAAGGACTCTTAGCCACTCTTAAGCACTGAGCTATCCCTCCAGCTTCCTTTCCTGAGAGTTTTGCCTCCATTCTCATAAGCCAAACTTAAACTCTGTCTACAGTTTCTCTGTGTTATTGAAATTCTATTTCCTGATCTAGATAGAAAGAAGTCAGATAGAAAAATGCATGGAACTGGATGACAAAAACTCAAAAAGCTATGAGCCTGGAGAGCAGACTCTGTTACTAGAGACATCTAGATGGCTTACTTTTTGCTTAGAATATATTTGCCAGTGTGTAATCACATCATATATTTTAGATTTAAAGATTTTTCAGTATGAAATGACAGCATTAACAAACATTTATGGGAAAGTGTAACAGAATTAGAGATCATGAAACAAGATAAATCAGAGCTGTGCCTAGAACTACCCATACCTAATGAAACCTCCACAATACTCATTTTATGTACAGATGCTCTGTTTCCCTTTAGAAGGTAAGATGAAAAATTTAGTAGAATGCCACAAAGAGATCATTTTACTCACATTCACAAAAAGGCATGTCGTTATCCCAGATCACAATATTGTCTGAGACAATGCATGTAGCAGATGAATCACCAATGAGTCGATATCTAGAACCAAAAAGGTGAGTGATCATATCTCAGTTGTGTTTTGGAAAAACCTAGTTCTTTCTCTAAAGAATGAAAAGAGTAGGATATCATGTATGATAAGTCATAGAGATGCACTGAGGATTTAAACACAGCCTTCTACTGCAGCCTTCTACCACAGCCACTGCTGCCAACCTGAGCCCAGGTGGTTAGATTCCTGAATTTGTTTTGAAATGTTAATATATGTTAAATACAAAACTAATATCTCAAAAATATGTATGTGTGACTTCTATATCCTCTTTTTTCAGATAGCTTGTGGATAATTTAATATAAACTTAACTAAACTGATTCACATTTCAATAATAAAAGATTGTCCCCTTTTTCAAAATTTTTATGTGTATGAGTGTACTGTCTGAATGTAGGTTGGTGCACCCATGTTGTGTGCAATGCCACGGAGGTCAGAAGAGGGTGTCGAATTCCCCTGGAACTGCAGTTAAAGATGGTTCTTAGCCACCATGTGGGTGCTGGGGATTGAACCTGGGTCCTCTGCAAGAGCAGTTGGTTCTCTTAACCACTAGGCCATCTCTCCAGCCCAAGATTGTCCCCCTTTTAATAAAAATGACTTTGTAGATTGAAAATGAATCAGATTTTCCTATTTAAAACTACACACTAGAAAATAGAACTGTGCTAATATATAAGAAATTGGGGGATAAGAATGATTTTTTATCATTATTCATTTTATAAATTTGTCACCTGTGAAAATGTTTTTTTGCACATTATTTGTATTTTTCTTTGTATATGAAATAATTTTTTGTACTTTGTAAAATATGGAGCCCATTATAACTGGCACTATTTGAGACTGTATACAGTGCTTCTTTTGTAACTGGATTCTTTAACTTTCATGAAAGCATTACATGCCCTAAGTTCACTAAAAAAAAAAAAAAAAAATAGATTCAACAATCTGTATTCAAATGAAGCCTGGCAGTCTAGTCAATAGTACTGAAGATTTAAACTGAAGAAAGGTCCTATCTTCCTCCTCAAGGATCCTCTGTACTGGGTAGCCCTGAAAGGTTCCTGGATCAGGTCAAAGAGACTATGATTTTGTGTTCATGTATGTTAAAGGGTTTCTAGTTAGACTACTATTTTAGTATCCATACATCCGGTGGAGGACACCTGCCTACTCACCCTTTATTACAAGAATATGTAATTGTTGACCCAAACTTGATATCTGTGGGTATATGCACAGAGCCATGGAGGAGTTCCTTAGGACTCATACATGATCTACCTACAAGGGAAACAAAACAGGATTTGGGGCTAAGGTTGACAAGACTTTGTATATGCAGTTTTCTATTAAATTCCAACCTGACTGGAAATGGTGATGAGCCTGCAGATGCTTACTCAAAACAATTTTTGACATTTTTCAAACTGGATGCTTCCCAAAGGATCGGTCAACTCTGGAACACTGTTTAAAATATATAGCTTATATCTCTGTGCATGGAGGCAAACTTTATTTGTTGACAATTTAAATTTAAAATCTCTATTTCCCCCTTTTTCTATTCTGCCACTTTATGACACCAAGTTTCCTGGATTAAAAAGGCTCAGTCATCATCCCCTTTCTGTAATTCACCCTCTATTCCTTGTCTTTCATTCACTTTAATCAGTTACCAAATTTTAGACTAGATTCTAGAACTCTTTCTCCAGCCTAATTATTCTGGTACATTGTAGTTTCACTGGATTATTGAGTGATATAATTTGCCTTTTTATCTATGGCCTGCCTTGATCTAGTACCTCTTCCATAATGCCATTTTCTTTTTATGGTACAAATATGGTCATGCCGTACTAAAACTTTCAATGGCTTACCATTATTCATAAGAAAAATGTGTGTGATCATAGAGTTAAGTGCCAATTTAATTGACCAACTATATTCTGCACTGTATAATCTTGTTGCACTCATATTTTAATGTTTTGCTAAAGATATACTTTTCATTCATACCTCTATGCTTTTTCATATGCAAAACATTCCTACCTAGAAGGCCTCAATATCCCTAATTCTCCTAAATAGTATTTGATATTTATTTCTAGATAACTATATAGCATTTTAACTTTATTATTAAATAATATTTTAATCTTTGAAATGTATCTCCATCATACAGTGCTTACCTGGAATGTATAAGGACTTAGTTTCATATATANAGACTATTGCTCTGCATAAAAATCAACTCCAAATGGATCAAAGACTTCAATGTGAACTCTGAAACAATGAAATTGCTAGAAAAAAATATAGGTGGTCTCCTACTGTAGGCCAATACAATCTGAGCTTAGGCTGGTGTTCCCAGCCAATGCTTCCCAAAGGCACAGTTGGGAGTCATGGGACCTCCCTGGTTATGTCCACAAATTGGGGTGTGATGATGCAAAGAGACTGGGCCCTGGGAGGTGGGGTCGCACTGTCTATAAAACCCATCCATTTTGAATACAGCTCTCTCTGTATTTGGATCTATACTTCACCACACATCTGTGTGCTATACTTTCCTGAGGGTGCTGTCTACATGGCCCACCATGAGAATAAATGGGATGGACCGCACCCTACAAGACATAGGCATAGGAATGGACTTTTTATATATATATATATATATATATAATTTTTTCTCAGCTCTGTTGTCTGGTCTAGTGTTTAATAAAAATATTCTTAATTTGAATGGCATAAGAATAAAGTGAAACTGATACTTCTTGTGTGCTAACTTCAAACCTCACTCTAATACAATATAGAAGTGGTAGAATGGCATCATGAAATGGATAGGATAAATCAGGTTGGCTATGGTGATGACCTAACCCAAATATCCAGGACCTTCAGAAGTAAAAGAAAACAGAGAGACCATGGGAACACCCTTTGCTAGCTTACTGGTCTTTTGCTATAAAATAATATAGTATCCTACATAGATACTATATAGAGCCTTATGAGAGTACTCACGTTTACAGAACTTCTGAGCATCTGACCACTTGGAGGTGTCTAGGCAGGTGATAAAGAATGACTTCTTAGAAAACCCAGGGAGACATTTATATTCCAAAGATGTTCCAACAGCAAACTCAGACTGATCACTCTCAAAATTAGGCTTAGCAAAAGAATACTTGGGCGGCAACTTACACTGACCTAGAGATGAGGATCACAGAAATATCAAAACTGAGAGAAGCTAAAGCTTCCCTCCTCTTTTGTCACCCATTATTCTAACAACTTTGATCTTTAAAAGTAAGTCAACTAGAGAAATATTGTCTAAAATAATCATTGTAGTATGGACAGACATCCAGAGAAAGAAACTCAGAGATTCAATGAGTTTTTAGACTAGACTTCAGAGGAAGATCTGGAGAAAATATTTTTCATAAAAGTCTACTCTTTTACAAACTTTTAAGTAAAAGCTGTGCTTTTTGTTTGTTTCTTTGTTTTATATTTTTAATTTATTATTTTTATGTTGTAGGTGTGAGAGTCTTGCCTGTATGTATGTCAGTGTTCCCATGTCATGCAGTGCCTTTGGAGGTCAGAAAAGCTTATTAAATCCCAAGGAACTGGAATTACAGATGGTTGTTAGCTGCCATGTGGGTTCTGGGAACCTAACCCAGGTTCTCTGTAAGAATAGCCCGTGCTCTTAATTGCTGAGCCATCTCTCCAGCCCCTGTTTCTTTGTTTCATGCAGTGAGGTCAGGAGAAAATAAGAAAGGCATGTGGAAAAGAGCTTCAGAAATGAGTATATAGAACTTAATGTAAGAAATGAAACTCTAAAACTAATAGAGGAAAATGTAGGAAGAACACTTCCAAGACATCAGCATAGGCAAGCACTTTCTAACTAGAACTCCAATTGTTCAAGAAATAGTGTCAACAATTGACAAGTGGGACTTCTTAAAATTAAGACATTTCTGCACAGCAAAAGAATCAAAGGAAGAGATAGCTGATAGAATGGAAAGAAATCTTTGCTAGCTATATATTGTATAGAAGATTAATACTACAATATACCAAGAACTCAGAAACCCAAACCCAAACATACACACACACACACACACACACACACACACACACACACACAATCCAATCACTGTATGGATAACGAAGTGAGCAGACAGTTCTCAAAATACCAATAAACACAAAAAAACTTAATATCACCAGTCATCAGAGAACTACAAATGAAATCTACATTAAGATTCCTTTTCACTCCAGTTGGAATGAGTAGTCATCAAGAAAACAGCACCAAACCTTGATAAGGATGCTGACAGAAGTGAATCCTTAGACATCACTGATGGGAATGTAATCTAGTCCAGCTGCTATGAAAATAAGTATGGAGATTCCATAACAAAGTAAAAATGGATTTACTACATGACCCTGCTATACCATGTGTCAGTATTTACCCAGAAGAAACACACCACTTGTCAGTATTCACCCAGAGGATACCAAGTCAACATATCACAAACATACTTGCACATCAATGCTTATCTCAGCCCTATTCCAATAGCTAAGATATGGAACCATCCTAGGTGTCTAACAACAGAATAGGTAAGAAAAATATGGTGCATATATACAATGGAAAATTTTCAGCCATAAAGAGGAATGAAGTTATGTTATTTGCAGGAACATGGATGGAACTGGAGACAATACTATTAAGCAAATTAAACTAGTCTCAGAAAAACAAATACCACTTTCCCCCTCTCATTTGTAGGTTCTAGTCTTTATAGATACTGATAACATGAAAGTGGAAGCAAAAGTGCCTGGAGAACCAAAGGGATTAATAAAGAGGAGCGAGTAGGAAAGGGGAGATGAGTGGAAAATTGTGGGATACACTCAAACTACATTATATATTTGCATAAAGGTGGCCTTTAGTAATCTTTTATAAGAAAATAATGAATACATACATGCATTTTGATTGTTTTGGGGGGGTTGTATCAGTTATTTGCATCAATTGTTTTTTTGAACATTGTGACCAAATATTTAACAGAAACAACTTAAGGAAGTTTGATTTGCTTATAGTTCGGGAGATATGGTCCATCATGATGGGGAAGACATGTAGCTGTGTTAATTTGGGCTGTGGAGGCAGGAACCAGCAACAGCTGCTGGTTAGAACACTAACCAGGAAGCAGAGAATTTGGCCTGAAGTAGGGAGGAGCTATAATCTCCAAGGTCTATCCACCAGGACCTACTTCCTCTCCTTAGGTGCTCCTGAAGTTCTACAAAACAGCCCAGCAGCTGTGGGTCAAGTGTTCCCACACACGAGCCTATGGGGGACATTTCATATCTAAACCATAATGGATGGAAGAACAAAAACAACAAACATGTTCTGGCATTTATATTAAAAACTAGAACTTTACAAGTAAAAAATATTATAGATAAAACTTTTAGAGTTTAGCATAGGATACTGAAGTACAACAGAGATCTTGTAAAAGATCAGCACATGAGTGACCTTTAAAATGACTTTAACTAATTAAACTAATTATCTTAAACACTAAACTTTTATTTTTTTTTATTTTTTTAATTAATTTTTATTTATTTCTGTATGTGTATGAATGTACTGTCTGCATGCAGGTCTGTGCACCCGTGTCCTGCAATGCTGTGGAGGTCAGAAGAGGGTGTTGGATTCCCCTGGAACTGGAGTCAAAGACTGTTCTCAGCCACCATGTGGGTGCTGGGAATCAAACCCGGGTCCTCTGCAAGAACAGTCGGTGCTCCTAACTGCTAGGCCATCTCTCCAGCCCTAAACACTAAACTTTTAAGGTACTGAGAAAAACATATTCACTACTCATTGCATTTACATTTTATTTTATTTATTTTTGTTTTTTTGGGACAGGTTCTTACTATGAACCCCAGGCTAGTCTTGATCCCGGGATCCTTCAATCTTAACCTACACAGTATTTCACTTTTTATTAGTTTTATTATTTTATTCTAATCAAATAGAATAATAAAACTCCAAAGAGAGGGTGGTAAATATTTCTGATGTACCAGAGAAAAGGAACTAGTCAATGAAAGATAGTTTCCATTAATAACACTATTAATAAAAAATAAATGCCATCTAAGGAGATAGGTAAGAAATTGGGACAACCATACACTTAAGGATGTCCCTAGAAAAGTCATATTTCTAAATACAAATGAAGACTCAAATTTCAACTCCCTAATTTTAGAAGGTCGCCCTTCTTTCAGATCAGATGGTAATCTAGGCAAAAAAAACCTGCCTAGCTGTGAAAACTTCCAAAACTGGAAATATACCTGAATGCATTTTTTCAAACTAGCCTAAGACAGGTACTGGTGCAAAATTAAACAATGAACATCTATTGACCCAAAGGCATTCGCGAAGTTCCCGTAGCTTCTTCACAAGGCCCAGTTTTTACCTCCATGTTTCTACTGGGGAATCTAAAAATTGTCATCACTCTTGGGAACCAGGTATGACAGTAGGTTCCTCTTGTTTATCTCCTCAACTCCTTTCATTTCTTCCATCAAGACCTACAAATGTCCCCTAATACATAGTCTGCAAAACAGCAGGGACTCTATAAGGAAAATGAGGGCTTTTAACTCCAGGAAGACAGACTTTACGACATGAAGTCACTTCCATCAGTTACTCTAATCAAGTGGTTTAATCTGTGATTATCAAATATAAATAAGGACAACATCAAATTGTCTTCTACAAGCTGGAACACCATTTAAATTCATAAGATTCAACCAGACTAAGAAGGATCCAGGATCTGGAAACTGCCAAAGCAGAGGGAGTCTTTATGACAGGATTTTCTATGACAAAAGGAAGTAAGAATCCTCATCCTTTATAATGAGAACTTGGACTGTCTCTCAGTGGGGACATTATCTTTCATTAGTAATGAAATTCTCAAGTTCCTAGGCCACAGTACAGAAATGTCAGAGATTGGTTTGACCTCCATTCAGAAAAGGAAAGGGAGTAGGAGAGAACAAAGTTGTCCTCTGACCACACACCTACACAGCATGTGTAACCCTTTCTTAAAATAACAAATTAATTAATTAAAATAAAAAATCCATACAGTTAAAAAAAAGGAATGGAAAGGTTAGCTTATAAGCCTCTGCATGATAGAAATTTTCATGGTCACTGTTCCCTCTTTCTAGCACCAGGAAGAAAGAAAGGATAAAACAGAAGATAGTGCCCACACATCCACACCATCAAACCAGGTTTCTTGGAGGACAGAATGTTAACTAACAGAACAGTTAACTATAAGGGTCTAAGGAGCTTTACATGGACAGCTTAGAAATCCATTTGAAAGGAATGAAGGATTTATCCATAATATAAAAATAAATTAAAAGCCTGGTCAGAAAGCGGGAAGGGAGAGCATCACTGAGAATTATAACCAAATGCTTTAATACTAGGTTTCCTGACTGATTAATGATTTTTTTTTTTTTTTTTTTTGTCTTTTTGAGACAGGATCTCCCTTTAGTCTCAGCCGACCTGGAGCTTGCTATGTAGACCGGGCTGGCCTTGAACTGACCTGCCCCTGCCCCCCAAGTGTTGATGAATGCTTTTTAAATGAGGGTCATGTGTTGTAAGCCAAGATATGATCCTAAGAACAACATTCATCAGTGAACTTGAAGTAAGTTCCCTGTTGTCTCTAGAATTTATTTCCCAACAGAAATAAGTGATAACAAAACCAATGCCTATTATTTCAGACCCCTTAACAGCTGGGACAGAATTAGCCCCAATTCTAACATTTAGTCAGTATCAACATTCAACTGCTTTAGAAAGCCTAATTTTTCTGACTCTGGGACAGCTCTGTGGGATGGTTAGCACAGCTCATTTCTGACTTTATTTCTTATTTGAATAAAGTGAAGATGGGGTTTTAAATGACTTGCCGAAAGTTACCCAGCTAGTGAGGAAGTTCACTATCAGAACAAATTATACTTCTTTAAAATCTGAGAAACAAAAAACGTTTATGGAAAATGTTAAAGGAGACAATCCAGAGGATCAAACTGTCACAGAAATTACAGTTTAAAATCATATCACTTATAGCTAAAAATGAAAAAAAAACTGAGAGAAAGATGCAGGACAGTTATGGCAGAATGCATGATCTGGGATGGGGTGGGGGTGGGGGGGAGGGAAAGGGAAATAAGCCTGAACTGAATTGGAAAAAATGTATGAAATGCACAAAGCATCAATAAAAATTAATTTAAAAAAAAAATAAAATAAAATAAAATAAAATAAAATAAAATCATATCTCAACCTTAAAAAATAATTCCAGATATTTACCAATAACCTTCAAAGTTGGAAAAAAGTATGATACCCATGCTAGGAACCAGGTGCTGTTCTCTAAGAAAAGGAGTTGGATCTCAGCTACTCCTGTAGGACAGGAGAGGATTTCTGGCAGGCTGTGATCCTTGAGCACAGCCTTGGGAAGTGTGGACTCAGCAGTGAGGGTGGAGCTATATGAGTACTTGTTGAGTCCTCCAGGAACCTGGAGTCAGGGAGGAGAGAGGAATCCCACAGTACCAGACACACAGCAAAGTGTCTCAGCCTCTACTCTGGTGATCCAAAAGAGGTGAGGACATTGTCGATCAACAGACTGCGGGGTGGGGGTGGGGCTCCAAAGCTGTCAGGGACAGGCCAGGGTCTGGTACTGCTCCCATATCTCTGGTTTGGACTCAAGCTTTTGGGGAAACAAAGAAATCTTCCCAGCCCTGGAGTTCCCACACCCGTGCTCCCATGCCCAGCTCACCAAGAACCTCCGGCAGGAGGAGAGTGAAGAAAACCCAGAGCGGGCCCAAGGTGCCCATGCCACAGCTCCGGGCAGCGGGATAGGATGCTTTCTGAGTGCTGAGAGCCTCCTGCAGAGCCTGAAGGATGCGGCTGCTCGCTGGTGGCTGTAAGTAAGGGGAAACAGACCCTTAAATAGCTTCTCCCCAGGGCAGGGTGCTCGGGGGTGTTTGAGTGCACACCTGCAGTTAGCCAGGGGCGGGGCGAAGGTGGGGGTGGATTGCCTATAGATGCCAAGGGTGGAAGAGGGAAGGGGAGGTTCCTGCTAAGCCAGCTTTTGGCTCAGGTTCTGTTCACTCAGCGCCTGGCTTTCAAGCTTTTTGTTGGCTATGCAACTAAGTGCACTACTTTTTCTTTCTAGATCTGAAACAAAATTTTCACAAAATAATACTCATTCTAACTAATCTATAATGTTCATATGCTTTGCTAATCTTTCTATTGTAGTCTTAAAAAATGATTTTGGTTTGGTTCTGTTAAATTCATTTCCAAATCCCATTAATGTAATCAACCCTCAATTTGAAAAAACAATTTATGTTTACTTACAGCAGAAAAACAGGAATAGTGGAGCAAGGTTTTGTGCTCTTTTTATTCTGATGCAGTTCATGAAGAAAAGCTTCAGGAACAGTGCGAACTTTAATTCTCATATGTCTGTCACCTGGGTTTTGTAAATGTTAAAATTTTACTGTATTTTGCCATTTTTCCCTCTAGTTATAAAGATGTATACAAGTGTATGTCCTTGACTATGTAATTGTATTATCTAATTGTTATTTCAGATAGTTTGGGATAAATTATAGACATTTTATCTTTCCTTTAAATATTTTAATGTGTGGTTCTTTAAAATAAGGACATTGTGTTTCATGACTATAGCACAATGATAACAAGCATTAACTTTGGTATAGGGTTCTTTCTTTTTTTTTTTTTTTTTTTTTTTTTTTGGTCTTTTTGAGACAGGATCTCACTTTAGCCCTAGCTGGCTTGGAGCTCACTCTGTAGATCAGGCTGGCCTTGAACTCACAGAGATCTGCCTGCCTCTGCCTCCTGAGTGCTGGGACTAAAGATGTGTGCCACCACAGCTGGCTTATTTCATATTTTTTATTGTATTCAAATTCTGACAATCATCTCAATAGTCTTTGTTCTAGCAAAATAGTAAGAAATAACCACCCTTCTTTCAGGGTCATGCTTTCCTCAATTCTCTTTTGTCTAATTTGAAAAAGGTTCTGGGGTATGGAATTTGTGTGGTGTGTTTGTGTGTGTTTTTGTGTGTGGGGGGGTGTGGGTGTGGGTGTGGGTGTGGGTGTGGTATATGTGGGTTAACACATTTGTGTATTTGCTCACCAGCATGCAGTTGTGTTTGGAGGCTAGAAGTCAATGTCAGGTATCTTGCTTAAGGTACCTGCTCTCTACCTTGGTTTTTGCAATGAGACTTCACATTGAACATGGAACTTGCTAATTCTGTTAGGCTGGCTGGCCAGAGGCTCCAGGATCTGCTTGTCTTAGATTCTCTTGTGCTGGGCTTAAGGGTGAACAGGGCCCAATTTTTTAGCTAGGTTCTGGGGATCTGAACTCAGGTTCTCATGCTTGTAGCAAACATTTTTAGTGACTGGACCTACCCTCCCCAGCCTTAGGAATGGAATTTGTTGTTGCTTTTATTGGTTGTTTGTCATAATGTTGAAATCTTTGAAACATAGCAATTATTTTTCTAGAATTATCTTTAAATTATTTGCCTATTGTATAGTATAGTAATAAATTACCTTAAGTTTAGTGACATAAAGTAGGAATAAATAGCATCTTCTAGTTTCTGCAGTCAGGAATTTGGGAGTAATTTAACTGGACTGAGATCTCTCCAGAGAGTGCAGTTAAGATGCTAGCTGCTGGCTGATGGGACAGGGGCAGCCACACAGAAGATGCTCACTCAGTGGCTGTTAGTGGAATTCTTCATTCACCCTGTGCACATGGCTGTCAGGTTGCTGGGCTGCTGGATTTTTTTTTTTTTTTATAAATTTTTATGTACTTCTGTATGTTTATGAATGTACTGTCTGCATGCAGGTCTGTGCACCCGTGTCGTGCAATGCCGCGGAGGTCAGAAGAGGGCGTCAGATTCCCCGGGAACTGGAGTTCTCCTGGAATTGGAGTTTCAGATAGTTCTCGGCCGCCATGTGGGTGCTGGGGATCGAACCCGGGTCCTCTGCAAGAGCGGTCGGCGCTCTTAACCGCTAGGCCATCTCTCCAGCCCGCTGCTGGATTCTTACCACATGACAGCTAGCTTCTCCCAAATCAAGAAAGACAGAGCCAGAATATTTTTATGCTCCTTGGTCGTCACAGTATTTTCAGAATATCATACAGATATTCCGTTCTCAGTGTGTGGGGGGCCCTATGCATGGATGGAAATCCTGGGAGTCAGGGATCAAGGGGACCATCACGAAGGTTGGTTACCAACATCTGTTTATTTGAGTTTGTCAATCATTTCTTCAGAATTAGATAGAAGTTATGCATTCTGGGCAGAGGCATCAGAAGTTGGATAGTGTATTCTTATCAGGAGGTACATGTTATTGATGGTCTTTTTACTTGCAGTGGTCATTTTGATCATATAAACTGGATTCTCCCAGATTTTTCTAGTACAAAGTTATTATTTTTTAAATAATTTTTTTAAATTTTTATTTATTTTTGTATGTGTATGAATGTACTATCTGCATGTAGGTTTGTGCACCCGTGACGTGCAATGCCATGGAGGTCAGAAGATGGTGTTGGATTCCCCTGGAACTGGAGTTCTCCTGGAATTGGAGTTACAGATGGTTCTTGGCTGCCATGTGGGTGCTGGGGATCGAACCCGGGTCCTCTACAAGAGCAGTCAGTGCTCTTAACCACTAGGCTATCTCTCCAGCTCCACAAAGTTATTATTCCCTTATAATTAACAAGTATTTTAGGAGACCATACTTCAAAACTATATGAATACCTCATTTAAATCACATTTTTCATGTGATTTTAGTATCATTAATAAATTTTGTCTGAATCAATTAATATAATGACCCTCAAATGGTATTTTCCTTTGAAATACAGCCATTATTTTTATGCTCACCAGCTGGAATTCCATTGTAAAGAAAAGCTTTTTATTTTGCTTATTTATTCAATCATTTATGTGTATTTTCACGGCAAGAATTTGTTAATTCAATGAGTCACAATCTCTTATTAGCATTATTTATTTAATATCTCACATATTCCTCATTTAGCCAGTGGAAGGCCTCAAAGTAGTTCTTCTGTCATTTTGATCTTGTTCGTATATATATTTTTAGTGCATCCTTGCTTTCTGGTATAATGAAACGTCCTAGACTCAGTTTGTAACACTTTCCCTAAGGAATTCTGCTTCTTTTTGATTGTTATTTATATTTTGCTTTTCTCATTGTCATTTATATTTTGCTTTTAGAATCCAGACTCTGAGTATTACATTCATTGCTACTAGAGTTCTATTGCCGCTTTACCCTGTTAGCAGATAAAAGTAAGAAAATATATATGCAATCCATTTGTATGTCTGTGTAAACCTATTTCTATCTTTATATCTATTACTGACTCATACTTTGTCTTCCAATTCTAGTCGATTACCATAGTTGTTGCCCCATTTTTCCTTCTATCTGTATTTGTAAATCCCTTCTCCCAAAGTAAGTCACCTTGCCCACAATACTTTTAGCTATTTTCTCTAGCTTAGAATATGGAGAAAGACATTTTAAAGTTGCTAAAACTACCATAGTAAAAATCAAACATTGTAACCTAAACCTTTCATTTTGTTTATAGCTTAAAAGTAAACAAAGCACTGATCTCCAATTCTCAATATTTTCATCCATGCCTGAAAGTGTAGAAACTCAAAGATACTTAGATTATTTAGCGTTCTCTCTGCATTATGCATTTATAGTGATATATTTCTCTTTGCATTACATTTTGGTTTGTATTTTATCTGTTTATATATAGTATAAACCCTTCTAAATATTGGAACCATATAAAAAGATGTGATTAGAGAAATACCTCCTCTTCTCATTCTATTCTCATCCACTGCCTATTAATACTTTTCAGTAGTTTTATTTTTGCCCTAATGTTCAAATACATATTTGTGTTCTTATTTCTTTTTTTTTCTTTTTAATTTTATTTTTTATTTATTTATGTGTATGAATGTACTGTTTTGCATGTAGGTCTGTGCACCCGTGTCGTGCAATGCCGCGGAGGTCAGAAGAGGGTCTCGGAATCCCCTGGAACTGGAGTTCTCCTGGAATTGGAGTTACAGACGGTTCTCAGCCACCATGTGGGTGCTGGGGATCGAACCCGGGTCCTCTGCAAGAGTGGTCAGCGCTCTTAACCGCTAGGCCATCTCTCCAGCCCCTCTTATTTCTTTTTAATACATAAAAGCTTGCTATATGCACTCTTTTGTATATTGCTTTCTTCACTTAACAGTCATGAATACACTATAGTTTATTCAATAACTTCCATGTTTGAACACATTTAGGGTTTTTAAAAAACATTCTTATTATTTTTATTTTATTTATATAATAATTTCACCTGCATGTATGTGCCTCATGTACATGCAGTGCCTGTGGATCCCAGAAGAGGGCATCAGTTCCCTGTTATTAGCCACCATGTGGGTGTTGGAAACTCAACCTGGGTCCTCTGCAAGTGCAGCAAGTGCTTTTTACCACTGAGCCATCTCTGTAACCCCATTTAGGTTGTTTTTGATACTGTAAAGAATAACATTTTCATATTTATTTTTCTGTTGTTGGAAGTTCACCTTTACTCCAAAATCCTAGAAAATTGCTCAGTCAAATGGTAAACACACACACACAACATGCACACACACACGTGTGTGTGTATACAATCATTTTAATTAATGCCAAATTCACTAAAAAAAGGTTATAAAATTTACATTCTGTTGTAAAATTTTGCCCCCTAAGCATGATATGATGTTGCTCTCTTGAAATCAGTATCAACTGCTGTGTTTATGCACAGGACATACAGGACCTTCACAACACACCCAAGCCCCCACCTCTCCCTGAGGACATGTAGGTGATTAACCTTTGCTGGGGAGTAGGGACTTTTGTTTTAATGGTGTAGTCACCTCCTGTAGGTAAGCACAATTAAACTTACTGGTTCTCCAAGATAGACTTGCATGGAATAATTTCATTGATGACATTGGTGTCTTATCTAGGGCAAAAAAGATATCTTTTCATGTCTCCTGAGGAAAAGTTAACACAAAAACCAGCATATAAATTGGGTTTATGTGTCACTCAGGAGAGGATGAAGAAAGGGAAAACAGATGAAGGGGTCTATCTGGGCCACTCTAAGATGACAGAGACTAGAATGTGTCTAGAGTCCCTAGGGGGAAAATGTTTATAAGAACCCAAATTTAGTGCTTGTGAACCTTTGGAATGCCCAAATAATGGTTCACTGAGAGGGTGGAAGAGGCCCAAGTGCTTCCCCACTGTATCCCCTGCTGAGAACAAAGGAGATATCCATGGATGAGAATAAGCCTAGCCCTTCTTCTAAAGGGGCAGCCAAATTTGCTTCCAATCAGAGAAGGTGCCTTGTATCCCTTGTTGAAGTGTGGATTTCTTGGGTTCCCTATGAATGTCTGAAACACTTGGGCTTTAGTGGAAACAGGAACTGAGTGTTCATTAATCAATGACAATTTCCCAATGCACTGGGGCAATACTTGGAAGTGGATGGATTCAAGATAGAAAAAATACATGTAAAAAGGACTAAGCTTGTCCCAAGAGTGGACAATTATTTCTCCCGAGATTATACTGTGGACATTTCTCTTTTGCCAGAAAATGTACTGGAGATGGATGTACTGCTAGGACACTCCCTGCGTGACATGGTTAGAGAGATTTTCCTTAGGGTGAGACTTTTAAGACAGTCATGTGTGGTTGGATGAATTGAATGACTATATAATTGCCACTTTCTGAAGGGTGGTAAATACCAGGCAATATACACAGCATGGGGAATATAATAAAATTATAGAAATCATCAAGTTATTGGAAAAGGTAGAGACTCTTTGCCTAGCCCAAAGTCCTTTCACAGGCCTCAAGTGACCAGTAAATAAGCCAGATGCTCATGGAAAATGACAATGGGTTATAGAGAGTTAATTGAAGTAATCCATGCTACTGTACCCAGTATTGGTCTTCTGCAGAGTAATTGATGCAGGCATGATATGGGACATTTCTATGCTGCCTTGGACCATGCTAGCACTTTTTAAAGTGGTTTTTAGATTTTACTTCCTAAGACCTGGAGTGGATAGCATTTCATGTTTAGAGTACTTCATCATGGCTATCTTCACAGTCCTACCATATGTCATGGGATGGTAGCCTGTGACATTTCTTACCATGAAAACTTCTGTAAAAAGGTTTAGTATGTAGACTATATAAAGCTATACTTTCAGAGTCTTACAGACTCAGAAAATGCATCTTGGAGGTGTGCAACTCTACCTACAGAAATGAGGATGGGAAGTTAGTCCACACAAGGTGTAAGAGCTAGGTATAGCTGTGAAATTCCTTAGCATTTAATGATCAGGTAAGATGTGTATCATATCTGTCAAGCTTATTGAGCAAATCCTATACCAGTCATTGTCTCTGAATGTAAACCAACTGCAGGTGTTTTGAGGGTTCCTAGGGAACTACTGCATTGTCATAACCCATCTTGCATATGTTGTCTATCCTTTATATAATTTGATAAAAAGGAGCTCAACATAGGATTCAGACAGGAAAGCTCAAGAGGCTTTTGAGCAAGCTAGGATCCTTGGAAGAGTGGATAAATAGCTGTGTGCCTCAGTACTATTGATGCTCCTTTGTATTGGAAGTTATTAATGTACAGATGCTTCCCATATCCATAGATGTCTGATATATGGTACACTGATATCACAAGCAAGTACAGCATACAAGAAAGAGTGGCTGTACCAAATGAACATAGACACCATGTGGTTTACTTTCCAAATGTTCTCAAGGACAGAGTGTTTTAATACCTTAGCTGTTTGCTGTTTTCCTTTCTCCCTGACAGAGTTTGGTCTAGCACAGAGTTTTAGAGGACACTTAAAGATGTTGGAGTCTGGGAAAGGGAGCCCTCCTCCCCTCTAGAATGTTTTCAATAAGCATAAATAGTGCATGTAATTATATCAATATAGTTATGTTATATTCTCTTTTTTTTGCTCTTTTTGAGACAGGGTGTCCCTGTAGCTCTGGCTGTCCTGGAACTTGCTCTGTAGACCAGGCTGGCCTTGAACTCACAAAGATCTGCCTGCCTCTGCCTCCCAAGTGCTAGGATTAAAGGCATGCGCCACCATGCCCAGCAGTTGTGTTATATTCTTCATGGCATAGTTGCCTGTAAGATGCCCGTGCTCCTGTAAGTAACTTCTTGCAAGTAATAACAGTCAAGTCCATTGGTTCACCAAGCTAGACTTGATGGAGTCATTTCTTTTGACTGTTGTTGCCTTATCTGGGATGAATAGAAATAGACATCCCAGAGAATAAATCATGCTGCATATTTGTATCAAGAGTAGTTTCTAATACCTTGTTTGTCATTGTCTTAAATTTTAGCACATCTGAAAAGGAAGAGATTATCAGTTTGATTTTGTTTTTCTGAGACAGAGATCTGATATGTATCCTAGGTAAGCCTTGAGCTTATGATCTTGACTGTTGGAATTATAGACATGGATCACATGTCTGATTTACTATATTTTATTTGCATTTCTTTTGTTGTGTTTAACCTTGAATGTTCATAAGTTTTAGAACTTTATCTATCTATCTATCTATCTATCTGTCTATCTATCTATCTATCCATCTATTTATTTATTTATCTTGTTGAGACAGTGTCCCTTTTAGTCCCAGCTGGTCTAGAACTTGTTCTGTGGACCAGGCTGGCCTTGAACTCACAGAGATTCACCTGCCTCTGCCTCACAAGTGCTGGCTAGCTATTTTCATTTTTTCTACCCTGGAGATCAAGCTCAGGATCTTTCATATATTAGGCATGTATTCTACCACAGAATTATAGCCTCAGTAATAGTTTTATTCTTTCTTTCTTTCTTTCTTTCTTTCTTTCTTTCTTTCTTTCTTGCTTGCTTGCTTGCTTGCTTGCTTGCTTGCTTGCTTTCTTCCTTCCTTTCTTCCTTTTCTTTTTCTTTATTTCATGTGTATTAGGGGAGGGCATGCACACCTGGGGAAGCTTGTAGAGGTCAGAGGACAACTTTCTGGAGTCCATTCTCTCCTTCATTATGATGGTTCCAGGGTTTGAATTTAGGTTATTAGCTTGGTGGTAAGCACCTTTAATCAGGGCAAGCTGGCCCTTAGTTTTATTTTTTATTTGTTTATAAATTCTCTGTTCATATATTTGTTCATTTTCCAACCATGTATTTTTTGCTTTTACTCTCTCACCTTTGAGAGTTCTTAATGTACAGCTTTTCTTCTGCAATTTTCTCAATTAATTCAGTTGTTTTCTGATTTTGTTTATGCCATTATTTTGCCTTGTAAACATTTCATATTTTTGTATAGTAAATTTTTGATGACTCTTTTACTGTATCTGAAATGGGAGTCATGGATTGAAACTCTTTTTTTTTTTTTAAGAATTTTTTTTTAATTTTTATTTATTTCTGTATGTGTATGAATGTATTGTCTGCATGCAAGTTTGTGCACCCGTGACGTGCAATGCCGCGGAGGTCAGAAGAGGGTCTCGGATTCCCCTGGAACTGGAGTTCTCCTGGAATTGGAGTTTCAGACGGTTCTCGGCCGCCATGTGGGTGCTGGGGATCGAACCCGGGTCCTCTGTAAGGGGAGTCAGTGCTCTTAACGTATTCCCCTCTAGGCTCTCTCTCCAGCCCGTATAAGACTCTTTAAATAAAGCTAGGTTATAGCATACTTAACCCATTTTCTCTTCTTTACTTTGTACTGTTTTATTTACTTTAGAGTCAGATTCATGATGCATTTATTGCTTTTACCTATGTTAGATTTCCCAAGTCTATTCTTTTATAGAAGATCACTTCTCATCAGTTCCTAAATTGCTGTATCCTGCAGGTATGTCTACAGTGACAACAATGCAGATAAGTGTTTTATAATGATCTTGTTTAAACCTGGTCAGAAAATAAAAGTATTTTCTGCTTCAGACCTTCTGAGAATTTCCCATTGTTCAAAGGAAGAAACCAGTAGCCAAGTCTGACCTACTCAATCTGCTGTGATCTACTGCCCTTCAACTGCTCTGAGTTCATTTCTTTGCTTCCCTTTTCCTTTATGCATAACGGTCTCTATGATTTGTCCTCTGACTGTGGTCCTCTGCTCTCACAGGCCTTATTTGTTCTTACCAGCATTCACTTTCCAAGCACCCCAAGGGCAGCTTCATCATTAATTCCCAGGTTCACTCAGTAAGATATCCTCTTATATTTTCATCTTCTTTTCCATACATGTCCCCTTCCTTAGTCTAACTTTCTTATTTTAGGGTTGGCCTGCTCAGTACATTGCATATTGTAAAAAAAAAAAAAAAAAAAAAAAAAAAAAAAATATATAGATAGATATAGATAATAGATAAATGTGTGTGTGTGTATGTGTGTGTGTGTTCATGAGTATGAAAACAACACATTTGTATGTGTGTATGTGGGACTGTTTACACACATGTGTGGAGGTGATAGGACAATCTTGGATGCTATTCCTCAGGTACTATGTACCTTTTATTTTATTTTATTTTATATTTTATTTTATTTTTTAATTTTTTTTTCTGAAACAGGGTCTCTCTGTAGCCCCAGCTGGCCTGGAACTCTCTATGTAGACCAGGCTGGCTTTGAACTCTCAAAGATCCACCTGCCCCTGCCTCCTGAGTGCTGGGATTAAAAGGGTGCACCACCACACATGAGGTTTACCTTTTATTTATTTTTTAAAAACAAAACAACAATACAGTGTCTCTATGGCCTGAAACTCATCTAGCAAGCTAGGGTAGAATGGCTAATGAGATCCAAAGATCCATCTGTCTCTGCTTCCCCAGTGCTGGGATTAAAAGCACATACCACCTTGCCTTTTGTGTAGGTTCTGGAGTTTGAACTCAGATTCTTTTGCTTGCAAGGCAAGCCACATTACTGACTGAGGTACCTCTCTATTGCTATAATGTTCTTTATTATGTTTATCTCTCTATAATGTAAGGTCCAGTCATGAAGGCAGAACTCTAGGTTCTTTTTGTTTTTCAATGTCCAGAATATTACTTGATACATGGTACATACCCAGTAGAAGTGTTTTGAATGAATAAATGCAAGGATTCCATGAAAAGAAGCTATCGAGTGATATACTTTAAGTGAGGTGAGAATGCATGACATATGGTTTATACCTTGACAAAGCTAATTTTATAGCTCAGGATCTAGAAATTTGAAAATTAATAATGTATACAGAAATATCATGTATACATTAGAAAAAACAGTATAGTTTTGTCAGTTGTTGAAAAAGCAGGATTTATGTCACAAAAGATTATTAGACGAAATGAGGGTCAATTAAGTATAAAAGAAGAATTCTTTCAGGTGACATGTAATTTGGAATTTATTTACACGTAATAACACAACTTCAAAATATTTAAGACAAGTTTAATATACCTACCAGAAGAAATAGACAAACCCAAAATTAAAACTCACAGGTAATTTATCTGTCAATAATTGATAGAATAAGTAGACAGAAAATGAACAAAAAAACTTCATTAACATTTAAGGCATGCTGGTCTTATGGGAACATCGTATTTGATAATGTAGAAAACTCAGATATTCAAAGGCTAACTAATTAAATTAAATTAAATAAATCTCAAAAACTTCAAAGATTGAAAGCATGAAGAATATGTTCTTTGATTTCAATGTCATTAAGCTAGAAATCAGTAACTAAATGATAACTTTAAAATTTTGTTTATTTATGTGTATGAATGTATTGCCTGCATGGATATAAGTGTACCTATATTGTGCAATGCCCTTGGAGGTCAGAAGAGGCCTTCAAATACCCTGGAACTGGAGTTACAGATGGTTGTTAGCTGCCATATGGGTCCTGGGAATCAAACCCAGGTCCTCTGCAAGAACATCTAGTGCTCTTAACCACTGAGCCATCTTTCCAGCCCTAAAAGATAACTTTTAAAAAGCCATATGTTTGAAACTAGATACATATTTCTGTGTAACACAAGGCTAAAGGGAAAAATGGTAACAGGAACATATATTAGTTTGTGATTCAAACCTAATCATAAGCTGAATGACACATATTAACTTTGTGGAAGGTAGAAAATGTGGGTTTGAGAAGATCCAGGATCTTAAATTGATATACTGAAAAGATGAAAGTCTGAAAAGCACTTTCCTCAGGCAATTAGAAGAAATCTGAAGAAATAAAAGGAAAAAAATACCATAAATAAGTTTATAATTCAAGAAAGGACAAAACAAACAAAAGCTAAAATGGTTCTTGGAAAAGTTTAATCTACAGTGATTAGTGAAAACAGTCAAGAATAGAAAGGCTGGGCCTGGTGGCACAGGCATGTAATCCCATCTACTGAGAGACTGAAGAAGGAAGATCCCAAGTTCAAGGCCTACCAGAACTTCACAATGAGTTCAAAGCTAACTTGAATAGCTTAGAAAAACCTGGTCTTAAAGCAAAAACCCAGGAAATATTCTAGGAATATAGCTCAGTGTTAGAATGCTTGTTTATAAAATGCAGGACCTGAGATGAGAGAGAGAGAGAGAGAGAGAGAGAGAGAGAGAGAGAGAGAGTTTTAACAAGTGAATTTACCCTGATGTTTCTAGCAAATTACCTCCTTGTCTATGATTTTATTCAGTGATACTATTACTATGACTGATTTAGGATATTTCTAGCTTCTTGTGGATTATAAATGAGATTTATATCATTGTATTTAACTGTTTCTTTCTTAGAAACTGTTTCTTTTTTACAATCAAATTATATTCATGCTCAGGGTTTCTTAGACTATAG
Organism: Rhizomys pruinosus; assembly: GCA_009823505.1. NCBI lineage: Eukaryota > Metazoa > Chordata > Mammalia > Rodentia > Spalacidae > Rhizomys > Rhizomys pruinosus. Next base: position 638,348 of record VZQC01009053.1, on the reverse strand, counting down.
GTTGTGGGTAGGACTCTTGTCTCATCTCAGAGAACTCAGCATTGTACCATTGAAGGACACACCTGCAAGTCATAGTTTTCAGTGCTGATGGGCAGGAGTCTGAACTACCTGGGTGCTGTCAAGAATACATGTGAGCCAGGCATGGTGGTGCATACCTTTAATCCCAGCACTTGGGAGGCAGAAGCAGGTGGATCTTTGTGAGTTCAAGGCTAGCCTGGTCTACACAGCAAGCTCCAGGCCAGCTGGGACCAAATGGAGACCCTGTCTCAAAAAGACCAAAAAAATACATATGGAGGGTGGGCATAGTGTTTGGACAACAGAAATAGCTCCAAGAGAAGCAAATCAATCTCTCTAATATTTAATTTTCCCTGGTCAAATACTTGAAAGTATGTTGAGGATTTCTGTTATAAAACTGACATGGAATACCTACAATGTTTGACAATCCAACTCCATAACTTATAATGTGAACATAGTGTATACAGCATAAAGTTCCATGCAAAAGACTAAAACCTAACTTTTAGGTTTCCCAGAAAACATTCTGGTCAGTTCAGATCTGAAGTGGAACTTCTCATTTAGGGAGTTTCCATCCTGGTGTGTGGTGTACAGAGAATTGACCCCTCAATAGTGAAAGAAGTTCATCCAAGAGTCACATAAAAAAGAATGTTCTTTCCTTTTTGGAAAGTAGAGATAATGTAGTAGTAGAATGAGAAGAATCAGTGTCTAGATTCTGGATAGGTTTATCTCCCAACCATCTTATTGTAGTGGTGGGTAGCTTAAAACAGCAGCCCCTAAAGTAAGGTGCCACAACATACTTCTTTGTTTTAGATTTTTATTTTCATTTATATGTATGTATGTATCTGTGTGTATGTGTGTCCCTGAATGTAGTGTCTATGGAGGCTGGAAGAAGGTGTTAGATCCTATGCAGCTGGAGTTACAAGTGTCTGTAAGGTGCTTAATGTCTCTGCTGAGAACTGAACTTAGGTCCTCTAGATAAAGTAGCAAGTGCTCTTAATGGCTGAGCAGTTTCTCCAGCTTTTTTTTTTTTTTTTTTTTTTTATGAATGTACTGTCTGAATGTAGGTTTGGGCACCCATGTCGTGCAATGCCGCGGAGGTCAGAAGAGGGTCTCGGATTCCCCTGGAACTGGAGTTCTCCTGGAATTGGAGTTACAGAGGGTTCTTAGCCACCATATGGGTGCTGGTCGAACCCGGGTCCTCTGCAAGAGCAGTCGGTGCTCTTAACCGCTGGGCTATCTCTCCAGCCTTCTCCAGCTTTTCTTCAGAATACTTCTATCTGAACTGTCCATGAAAATGCTTCAACCTTGTGACCAGGTGGTAATAATGGGATCTGGTGTTCTGGGGAAAAGGTGGGGAGGGCATTTACAGGGCCTTTCATGATCCTTTATGTTTTTATTCCTTTGAGGTTAAGGGAAAGGAGATTTTCCTGCCATTGGACTGGCCTTGCAAAGCTCATGGATTTTCATGTTATATTTATTTTATTTAACCTATTTCAGACTGTGTTTGATGGATTCTAAAGCAAAGACCTGTCCACTCAGAGGTCCCAGGTATCCAGAATGCTGCCACCCTTAAAAAAAAAAAATCACCCTTTGGCACCTCAAGAATGGAACCTAGTGTCATTCTATACCTGCCTCCTGGCTACAATTCAGAAAAGCAGTGACGGCCAGTAAGTAGTTGGAGAAGATGTCCCCACCCTTTAGGCTTCACTACTGTTTCTTAGTGGTTCTTTGCTTCTCTAACTTAGGGTTGATTCCATTTTTTTTGTTGTTTAAATAAAGATCATTGGCTTCTAGAAGATGCTGGTTAGGCATGTGTCATCATGTTTATTTCCATTTCTTCCTCACACATGAAGTAGTTCTCAGTTTATCTTCTCAACCTGGAATTCACTTTAAATAGAATGTTAACATGCTAAATTATGGGTGAAACTGAGTTAAATTCCAAACAATTTAGACATCATTACATATCCAAGAACTCAATTTTTCTAATTTAGAACAGAAATCTAAGTTAAACCATAAATCAAGTTTTTTTAGGTAGACATTACTGATTTTATTTAAATCAAGTTTTTTAAAAAATAGCTTCAAAAAAGTTTTTATTTATTTATTTATTTATTTATGTTTATTTTATGTATACAAGTGTTATGCCTGTCTGTATGTAAGTGCATGTCGTGTGGTTCCTGTTGACAATAGAAGAGTGCATTAAATCCTCTAGAACTGGAGTTACAGATTGTTAACTTCAATGTTGGGGCTGGGATATGAATTCTGGTCTTCTGCAAGAGCTGTCAGTGCTCTTGACCACTGAGCTGTCTCTCTCACCCCTCAAAAACGTGTTTCACTGAATATTTAAATATTGAGTAAAGGCAATGTCAAATCATAAAGATTATTGATAGGTAATTGAAATGTATATATTATACAAAAGAATGTATATTATACAAAAGAATGAAATGAAAGCCGGGTGTGGTGGTGCACGACTTTAATCTTTAAGTCGAAAAGACTCCCCCCCAAAAATGAATGAAACAAGAATTTAAAAAGACATGTTTCTTCTAATTACAAACAAAAACTATTTCCATAAGCTGAGTTCAGTGTTGCATATTAAGAGACATTAGAGAGATTCTGTCTCGGTATCCTCTATCTTGCACTGCATTCCCTACCACACAGCCCTCAGGTTGCACCACCTGTTCAGACAGTGTATGTGAATTTCTCGTGGGGTCTCTGGGGCATCACATTATACTCTGGGTTCCCTAGACTCCCAAGGTCTAATCATCTCTATTCTTTCTTCTTCCCTTCCCAACCCCTCCTTCCTCCTCAGCCCCAACACCCCCATCCTCCTCCCCTCCCTTCTCCTGACTCCCCCACCTTCTACCATGCTCCCCTTCCAATTCAACCTCCTCATCCTCCCCACCTCCCCTCTAGTGATATATGTTCCCTACTGTCCCCGTCTTTCCAGTTCTTTCTTTTCCTTTATCTTTTCCAATTTCTTGTATCCTTTCTAATTTCTTGGCTTCTGGTTTTTCATCAGGATCATGTATGGGGGATTAGTGCTACAATCCACAAATGAGGGAGAATTTACATTCCCTGGTTTCCTATCTTTGTGTTACTTAACTCAGTAACAGTCTCTTGTTCCATCCATTTACCTGTGAATTTCATAATTTCATCTTTTTTATTGAAGATTTGTGCATACATTTCTTTCTTTCTTTCTCTTTCCTTCTTTCTTTCTTTCTTTCTTCCTTCCTTCCTTCCTTCCTTTCTTTCTTTCTTTCTTTTTCTTTTCTTTTCTTCTTTCTTCCTTTTTGTCTTTTTTGAGACAGGGTCTCCCTGTAACCATGGCTGTCCTGGAACTCAGTATGTAGACCAGGCTGGCCTTGAACTCACAGTGATCCACCTACCTCTGCCTCCCAAGTGCTGGGACAACAGGCGTGCCCAGCAGTATACAACATATCTTAATCAAATTTATACCCACTCCCCTTCCTTGTCCACCACCCCACCAGAGTTCATGCATTCTGTCATACATGTATCTTTTTCTCAGTCTTTAAAATTTTTTTTCGATGCAGAAGTTTATTGTTTTGGGTAGAAGTTTGCTGTTTCAGTCAATTCTTTGACCCAGTATTTTTTGTTGTTGTTGTTCCTTCCAATTTGTATTATTTCAAAATACACATAGATACACACCACACATATACCAAAATTATGATGTCTGAAAATAAAGTATAGGTTAATTCTAAAACATATTTAGGGATTCACATTTTGACAGTAGAGTTGTATGCAGGTGAAGAAGAAAAATATTACTTTACATTCCTATATTACTTAGTAAGTTGATGAGTAACATCAGGTATTATATTTACTAAAAAAAGAAAGAAAAAAAGAATTATTCAGTTTTCTTACTGCTGAGTAAGTACTCCATTGTATAGATGGACCACATTTTCATTATCCATTCATCAGTTGTGAGGCAGTAAGTTGTTTCCATTTTTTGGGTATTGTGAAGAGAGCAGCAAGAAACATGGATGCACAGGAATCTTTACAGTATAATGAGTCCTATAACTGGGTTGTATGGTAGGTTCATTTTTAATTTTGTGAGAGTTCCCCACACTGCCTTCCGTAGTGGATGAACTACTCTTCATTCCCACCAGCAGTGAATGAGTGTTCCCCTTTCTCCACATCCTTGCTAGCATTGGTGTTCTTCATTCTCTTGATCTTCGCCAGTCTGATTGGGGTAAGATGGAGTCTTAAAGTAGTTTTTATCTGAATTTCTTAAATTACTAAGGATGTTGAGCAGTTTTTAATGTGTTTCTTAGTCATTTTTATTTCTTCATTTGAGAATTCTTTGTTCATAGCTGTAGCCCATCTTTTTATTTGGTCATTTATTTTCTTGGTACTTCGTTTTGTTGAGTTTGTATATTCTGGGTATTAATACTCTTTCTGATGTGTAGCTGGTAAAGATTTTCTCCCACTCAGTGGGTTTCCTCTTCAGTTCCTTGGCTATTTCTATTGCTGTACAGAAGCTTTGTAGCATAATGAGGTCCCACTTACTGATTGTTGACCTTAATGCCTGAGCAGCTGATGTCCTATTAGGAAAGTCCTTTTCTTTTTTTCCCCTCTTTTATTTGTTTATTTTTTAAGGGATTCTACAATATAATAACACAGTTGTTTTCAGATAACATTGATGTTACTCAGTTTGCCATACAATTAGGTAATTGGTGCATTTTTTAAGTGAGCCAAATTATTAAGCATAAGCAATGAATGTAAGTAACATTCATGTAAAACCAATTTGCAAGTATCTATGTCCACATTTTGAACAACCCAAGGTTCCCATAGTCCAGTTGGAGATGCTTGTATGCACAGGCATGTTGATCAGTTAGGAGTCCAGTCTATATTGCTGTAGTCTCATGATTCACCCCAATCTCTCCACAGCCCTTACATTCTACCACGCCTCCTCTTCCAAAATTTGTTCCCTAGGCTTTGGGAAAGGGGAACAAGTGGGTGAGAAGCAAAACAGTCTATTTTCTCTGGAGATGTCATTTTGGACTCTAGTCTGTTCAGGTTGTTTCCCTTCATGGGTTGTCAGCTTTTCCAGTGATACCATTTTAGTCATGCTAACAAAGCACAAGCAATTGGATGTACAGTCATTTAAGCAGTACAAATTATTATGGCAAGCTAAGCTGTGAGCATAGACACAGATGCTTGGATGGTATGCTAATCCACAAACTGTGGTTTCTCTGTAAAGGGTGACAAGTTCTTATTGTGGCTTATAACATCTCCTAACCACTAGAGGACATAAGCTTGTGTCATCCGCTGTGAGTTATTCCTCCAAGGAGAGAGCTAATAGCCCATTAGATTTGGGATATATATAGACACATGGCTGCCACTGTTGCACAGTATCTCCAGGCAGTTGAGGTGTAGCTGATACTGATGGAGGAGTTTTGCTTGTCTCAAGGAGACCAATATTTTGCTGTATTGCTTTGGTGGCCTTTGGTAATGCTCTCTGGCATTTCAGAGGCCAGTTGTACATTAGTAAGTGACGTCTCATAACATTTTTTCATGCTCACACAAGGTCTTTGACAACAGGGACTTACCGCCTTTCTCCTTGCATATATCCCACTTATAGGCAAAGGGCCTTTATAATTTTGGGGGGTTTGAATCCCCTGGCCAACATCTCCTAGGCAGAATAATTCATTGCTGATATCAGAGCTTTCCTGTACTAATATATTTTGCGTAATTACACAGCTTATAAAGACTTTACTATTGAATTTGGCTCTAGATAGAGAATTATCCTTTCACAGTTCCTATGCCTATCAGTCAATTAAAAAGGGTAGTTATACCTGTTTTATAAGAAATTGCCACTATAACATTTGGCTCTAATTTACAGTTAGGGAATGACTTCAGTACCATCATGTTTTTCTTTTTCCTATAAAGTGGAAAGGTAGGAAGGTTTCTCAGCATCTGGAAGGTAAACTTCATTAGGGCCCATTATAAACAGTTAACCCCAATAGAATTCAGAGAGATGTTTAGTGTCTGTGACTCAGGCAGTCTGAGGTTCCTCTTTCTTTAATATTCAGATGAGTCAGCCTCTCTGCTGGCATTTCCCAGTCCATCCTGCACAGCCAAAAGTTGTGCATTTTCAGGCATTTAGATTGGTGTTTTTACTTGTGGGAATATACAAATCTCTTCCCGTTGTTAGTTTCAAGATCTCAAAATTGAAAATTTATCAATACGATTGGAACACAGAGTTTTCCATTCATATCCCAGAAGGGATACTACCCCACTTCCCACCTCCCTCTTTTTGTTTTTTAAATTTTTATGTTTTGACCTGTAGATGCCTAAGTTGTATTACACATACCCATAAACAGGAGCTAAGTCATAAGTTTTCATTAAATTTACCCAAACTGTTTCTCATTGATTGTATGCTACTTATTTGGGAAGTAAATTTAAACTTAATTCCTTTAAATTGTCCTACAAGTAAAAGAAAGTGTTACAATGTGATGTTGTATAATTCAGAAAAATATAGAGACCATTTGTGTACCTTAACCCCAAAGTTACTGTTGGAAGTTCGATACAAATTATAAATAAAACAATAACATTTTATATTCCCAATTAGTTCAAATGTATTACCATTTTCTCTCCTTTTCTTAATGTTTATTGCAGCTCTCTTTACAATAGCGAAGAGATGGAAGCAACCCAAATGTCCCTCAACCAAGGAGTGGGTAGAGAAAATGTGGTAAATCTACACAATGGAATTCTATGCAGCAGTAAAGAAAGATGACATCATGAACTTTGCAGGATTTGAACTCAAAGCCATTATGCTAAGTGAAGTAGCATAGTCCCAGAAAAACAAAAGGCGAATGGTATCCCTCATGTGTGGATACTAGCACCAAATCCCTAGCTGAAAGGGAAGCTGAGCAAAGTTAATGTTATATTTCTTTTTATCTGAAAGCAACTGTGCTGTTATAATGTGAATCCCTTAATGGGCTCGAGAATTAACTGACCACTTATTTTCAGACTTAGTAATTGTGGTATATGGGCAGAAGGTATGTATTCATATTATAGAGTAACATAAAATTAAAGGGAAAGTGAACTCCTAAACATATTTTGGAATTAGCATACAGTATATTTTCAGAGGTCATAATTTTGGTATATATGTGATGTATATATAGGCATACTTTGGAACAATACAAATGGTAGGAAACAACAATAACAAAAGGACTGGATCCAAGAACTGACTGAAACAGTTAACTTCTGCCCAAACAATAAACCTCTACAGAGAAAAACTTTAAAAAGACCGAGAAAAAGATGCAAGACATGTATGGCAGAATGCATGGACTAGGGTGGAGTGGGGGGCATGAAAAAGGGAATATGTCTAAATTGGATGGAGAAATGATGTATGAAACACACAAAACACCAATAAAAATATTTTATTTAAAAAATATTGCAACAGAAAAAAATAAAATGGCATTAATTCCTAATAAAAAAAAGAGAAAGTCCTTTTCTATGCCTACATCTTGGAGGGTACTGCCTATTTATTCTTCTAACAGTTTCAGAGTTTCAGATTTTATATTGAGGTATTTGATCCACTTGGAGTTGAATTTTCTGTGCAGGAAGAAAGATAAGGGTCCAATTTTGTTCTTCAGATGATGCAGTTCTGCCAGCATTTGTTGAAGATGATGTTTTCTTCTTTATGTATTCTTGGCACCTTTGTCAAATATGTATTCTTTCTTTATGTATTCTTTCTCCCATTATGTATTCTTGGCACCTTTGTCAAATATCAGGTGGCTGAAATTGTATGCACTCATATTTGGGACTCCTATTGTGCTCCATTGACCTACATGTCTATTTTTGTGCCAGTACCATGCTGTTTTTAATAATTACAGCTCTGTATATAACCTGATATCTGATATGGTGGTGCTCCCTGTGTTGTTCTTTTTGCTCGATTGTTTTGGCTATCCAGGATCTTTTGTGGCTCCATATGAATTTTTGGATGACTATTTCTAACACTGTGAAGAGTGTTGTGGGTATTCTGATTGATGTTACATTGAACCTATAGATTGTTTTTGGTAAGATGGTCATGTTCACAATAATGATTCTACCAATCCATGAGCATGGTGGATTTTTCTGTCTCCTAGTGTTTTTCTCTATCTCTTTCTTTAAAGTTTTGAAATTTTCATTGTAGAGCTCTTTAGTGTTTTTGGTTGTTTATTCCTAAGCATTTTAATTTTTTTAAAGTTATTATGAATGATAGAGTTTCCTTGTATGCTTTTTCTGATCGTTTGTTGTTTGTATATATAAATGCTACTGATTTTTTATAAGTTGATTTTATAACCTGCCACTTTATTGAAAGTATGAATCATTTCTAGTAGTTTTGTGGTGGAATTTTTTGATCCCTTATATATAATATATCATCTGCAAATAGAGATAATTTGACCTCTTCTTTTCCAATTAGTACTCCTTTAATTCCCTTCTCTTGTCTTATTGCTTTTGCAAGGGTTTCAAGCACTATATTGAAATGGAGTGGAGGTAGAGGGCAACCCTGTCTTGTTCCCAGTTTTAATGGAAATGCTTCCAGTTTTTCTCAATTTGGAATGATTTTGGCCATGGGTTTATTGTATGCTTTATGATATTGAAGTATGTTCTGTCCAGACCTATTCCTCCTAGGACTTTTAACATGAATGCATGTTGGATTTTGTCAAAGACCTTTTCTGCATTTATTGATATGACCATGTGATCTTTGTCTTCAAGTCCATTCACATGTTTTATGACATCTATTGAGTTAACATATTTTGATTCTTCCCTGCATCTCTGGAATAAGGCCTACTTGATCATGGTGGATGATCTTTTTGATGTGCTTCTGTATGCAGTTTGTATTTTGTTGAGTATCTTTGCATTTATGCTCATTAAGGATATGGGCTTATAGTTTTCGTTCTTGGTTTTGGTGTTAGAGTGATGCAGGCATCAGAGATGGAGTTTGGAAGTTCTCTCTCTGTTTCTATCTTCTTGAATAGTTTGAGCAGTATTGGTTGTAGATCTTCTTTGAATACCTGGCAGAATTCTGCCATGAAGCCATCTGGGCCTGGGCTTTTTTGGTCAGGAGATTTTATATCAGTGTTCAATTTCCTCATTTGTTATGGGTCTATTTAAGCTGTTGACCTTTTCTTGGTTCAACTTTGGTAGTGTCCATGGTTCTATAAATTCATCCATTTCATTTGGGTTTTCAAATTTAATGGAGTACAGATTTTTAAAGTATTCCCTTACAATGTTCTGGATTTTTTTGTGTGTCTGTTGTGATGTTTCCCATTTCATTTCTGATTTTGTTAATTTGCATTTGCTCTTTTTTTCTTTTGGTTTGTTGGGTCAATGGTCTTTGACTCATTGATCATTCAGGAGTGTGTTTAATTTCTATGAGTTTATGTGGTTTCTAGAGCTTCTTTTGCTGTTGATTATAAACTTTATTGCACTGTGGTCTGATAGAATGCATGGAATTCTTTCTTTGTTTCTTTGTTTCTTTCTTTGTTTCTTTCTTTGCTTCTTTCTTTCTTTCTTTGCTTCTTTCTCTCTCTTTCTTTCTTTCTTTCTTTGCTTCTTTCTCTCTCTTTCTTTCTTTCTTTCTTTCTTTCTTTCTTTCTTTCTTTCTTTTTTAATTTGTTGAGTGTTGTTTTGTGTCCCAGAATGTAATCAATTTTAGAAAAGCTTGTATGGGCTGCTAAATAGAAAGTGAATTCTTTGGTGCATGGGTGGAATATTCTGTAGATGTCTGTTAAGTCAATTACTTCTAAGGTGTTATTTCATTCGGATGTCTCTCTGTTTATACTTTGTCCAATTGACCTGTCTATTGAAGACAGTAGGGTATTGAAGTCACCAACAATTACTGGATTGGGGTAATCACTGTTTTGTTGCCCTGGAATACTGTTTTTATGAATTTAGGTGCACCAGAATTTGGTACATATATGTTTGCAATTGTAATATCTTCTTGGTCTATTGTTCCTTTGATTGGAATGAAGTGACTCTTTTTTGTTTATCTCTTTTCACTAGTTTTAATTTGAAGTCTTTTTGTCAGATATTAAAATTGCAACACCTGCTTGGTTTATAGGGCCATTTGCCTGGGATATTTTTTCTATCCTTTTGCCCTAAGGTTCCTTGAAGGTGAGATCAGTTTCTTGAAAACAACAAAAAGATGGGTTTTCTTTTTTTTTCACCACTGTTTCATTGAAGCTCTGTGCATTTTATATAAGATTACATTACAAACAAATCAAGACTCATTATTCCCGCCTTACTTCCCCATCCCACCAGAGCTCATGCATTCTGCCAAACATGTTTTTCCTTTTTTATGCTTATTTTTTATTATATATTTTTTGTACAAGATTATGTTACTAATCAATTTTTAATATATATTTTGTATATTATTTATATATATTGTGTATATTATATATATTTTGTACAAGATTATCAAATCTAGACCTGTGTCCCCCAACCTGTCCCCCACCCCTCCAGAGCTCATGCATCTGCCAAACATGCTTTTCTTTTTTTTAATTTAATTTAATTAATTTATTTTTTTACATCTTTTTTTTATTGATACTTTGTGCATTTCATACATCATTTTCCAATTCAGTTCAGGCATATTTCCCCTTCCCTTCCCCCCACCCCCACCCCATCCCAGATCATGCATTCTGCCATAACTGTCCTGCATCTTTCAGTTTTTTTCATTTTTTAGCTATAAGTGATAATCCATGAGTACAAGCATCCTTCATGTAAAACCTATTTGCAGGCTGTTGTGCCCAACAACCCACAGCCCCACCATCCAGCGGGGGGGTGAGGGGTCTGGGTATGTCAATCAAGTTTGATTCAAATGGTTCCAGACTAACATTGCTGTAGATTACCATTCACCCAATCTGCAGCCCTTACATTCTACCATGCCCCTTCTTCTAGATTGTTTCCCACTAGGCTTAGAAAAGGGGTACAGAGTGGATGAAGAAGCAAAACAAGTCCACTCTCTCGTGAGCTGTTTGCTTGGACTCTGGTCAATTCCTGGCTGTTTCCTTTTCAGGGCTGACAGTTGTCCCAGGAATAACCTTTCGATCTCTACTAATAAGCACAAGCAATTAAATTATATAGGTATTTAAACAGCACTAATAGTTTATGGTAGGTTACTTTGGTATAGGCACATATGTTTGGATGACTTTTTTTTTTTTTTATTTTCATTTTTTCTTGGTTAAATATGAGCAGGGTCTTACTGTGGCTTAATAACATCTCCTAACCGTAGAGGATGTAAGCATTGTGGCATTCAGCCATGGTTAATTCCCCTCCAAGGAGAGAGCCAAATAGCCAATTTAGATTTGGGAATACAGGCATATGGCTTTGCCTCTGCTGCACAGTATTTCCAGGCAGGTGAGGTGTAGCTGATGCTGACGTGAGGAGTCTTGCTTGACCAAAAGAGACCCGTATTTGCTTTATTGGTTTGTGGCCTTTGGTAACACTCTCTGGTGTTCCAAGAGGCCATCTGTACACTTGCATGTGTGGCTCAATAATCTTTCCCTTTAACATCAGGTCTTCAACAGGCAAGGGCCTTATGCCTCTCTCTCTTCTTGCAGGTATCCGTTATAAGGAGCCTTTACTTTGTGGGCCCTTAGGATCCCTGGCCAACATCCTCCGTGATAGAATAATCCATTGCTGATATCAGAGCTTCCTGTATTAATATATTTTGCTTAAGTGCATAGTTAAGGATTTTTAGTATTATATTTGGTTCTGAATAGAGAATAACACTTTTCCCAGTTCTTATGTCTATTAGTCAATAAAGAAGGGCAGTTTTACCAGTTTATAAGACATTACCTCTCTACAATAGTTGTTCCTCCAACTTACAGTTGAGAGAAACGACCTCATCATCATCAATATTTCTTCCTGTTCTATGGGGGGAGGCAAGAAAGTCTCTCATATCAAACCTTTGTGGCACCTATAATGTGTTACACAGTAGGATCCACAGAGGGGTTTGATGTTTATGGCAATCTGAGGCTTTTCTTCCTTCAATGTTCAGACGGGTCAACTTCAGTTGGCATTTTTCTGAGTACATCTCTACTCAATGGAAATTGTATCTTTTTCTTTCTCAGCGTTAAATTGGGTGACATTTGTCTTGTTGGAACCCACAAATCTTTCCTGTAGTATAGTTTATAAGATTTGAATTGCAAGGTTTTTTTTTAGACGAAAAGGTTTCATATCTAATCTGATCCCCCCACTTAGGTTTTTTTTTTAACCCATGAGTCTCCAGAAAGACAGTTGTATTATACTATAACAATAGGGTGGAATCAAGGCACAGATCTTCATCAAATTCACCCATGCTGTTTTGGGTGACTATATATGATTAACTTGGAACAACTTAATATTTTACAAATTAAATCATCTTAAGGGAATGCTACAAGGTGATACTGTACAACAGAGAAATTATGAGAACATTTAGTATGTGCCAATCCCAAAGTTATTGCTCTACAGATTTTATGTAAAAAAAAATGTGGACAACAGCGATTTATATATCTCCATTTAACTCAGATGCATACAGTTTTTATCCAGAGTTCTGTAAAACCAATGGTTGTTTAATATTACACTTATATTTACTTTTTACTAACGTCCTAAAAACACCATGTATCCTGTAGACAGTGGTCTAGGCAAACTGTGGTACTTGTTGAACTCATCAATTAAATACATTATCAAATATACACCCGTGTCCTCTCCCAACCCCTCCCCCTCCCAATTCACCATTTCAGTCCGTTTTCTGATGCAGATCTTTCTGTTGTTTGTTTATTACTATGCATCCCTCTCCAGAGAAAAATTTATATCTGGGGTTTATTTGGTTAGCATCCACATATGAGGAGGACACCATTGTCATTTGTTTTTCTGGGACTGTGGTTACTTCATTAACATAATGTCTTTCTGAGCTCCATCCAATTTACCTGCAAAGTTCATGATGTTGTCCCTCTTTACCACTGGCATAGAAACTCCATTGTATAACATTACCACAATTTTCTCTATCCACCGTCGGTTGAGTGGGCACCATGGGCTTGGTTCCAGCTCTTTTGCTATTGTGACAGAGCTGCAATAAAATAGCTGTGCAGTATCTTTGCAGTAAAGATGTGGTCTTGGTGGCGGTCGATATACCAGAGTGGTATGACTGGGTCAGGTACTTGTGTAAGGGCTCATTTTTGAGTCTTCTAAGGGTTCTCCACACTGCTTTCCATAGTGGGCTGTACAAGTTTAACATTCCACCAGCAATGGATGAGTGTTCCCCTTTTTCCCCACAACCTCTCCAGACTTGGTTAATCATCTCAATGTTCCTGAATCCTAGCCAGTCCTTATTGGAGTAAGGCGACATCTCAAAGTGTTTTAATTGCATTCCTATATTAAAAAGCGATGTTGAACACCTTTTCTTTTTTTTTTTTTTTTTTTTTTTTGTGTCTTTCCAAGACAGTCTCCCGAGTCCAGCGTACCTGGGAACTTCACTCTGCAGAGCAGGCTCGCCGTCGAACTCACAAAGATCCACCTGCCCTCTGCCTCCCAAGTGTAGGATTAAAGGGGTGCACCACCCAGCCCGGCTCACACTTCTTAAAGATGTATTCTCGGCATCTCTAATTCCTCCTCTGGTGACAGTCTCTATTCAGATCTCTTGCTCCTCTTCTTGAGGTGACTTATTGTTTTGCTTTAATCTGTTTTTTTGAGTAGCTTGTATACTCCTGAAATTAATGCTTTGTCAGATGTATCTGCAGTGGAAGTTTTCCTCCCACTCTGTGGGTTTTCTCTCACTTTCCTTTGATTGTTTTTTGATGTACAGAAACTTCTTGAAGTTAGTGAGGTCCCATTTGTCATTGTCGATCTTATTTCTTGTGCATGCTGTTGTTTGATTTAGGAAGTCTTTTCCTACGCCTAAGTGTCTTGTAGTCTGCTGCCAAGTTTCCTTCTATCACCTCCAGAGTTTGGGGGTTTCACGTTGAAGGTCTTGGTCCATGTTGGAGTTGACTTTTGTAGCAGTTTGAAGAGGTAGGGGTTTAATTTCATTCTTCTACAAGTGGTGATCCAGTTTTGCCAACATCACTTTGCGAAGATGCTGTCTTTGCATCCATTTGTTCTTGGCCCCCTTGTATAATATGAGGTGGCTGAAATTGTTATGAGCTCAGGTTTGGTCTTCAGTTTTATTCCATTGGTCACTGGTCTGTTTTGTAGCATACCAGGCTGTTTTTATGACTATAGCCCTGTAGTATAGTTTGATTCTGGTAGACGATCCCCCCCTGTATCTGCTCTTTCACTCATAGGGTTGCCTTTGGCAATTCGGGGTCTTTTGTTTTTCAGAATGAAAGTTGAAGGATTTTTCTGTCTAAGCATTGAAGGAAACTCTTGGGGATTTTTGCATTGGGATTTGCAATTAAATCTGTACACTTAGTTTGGGTAGATGGATCAATTTTACTAATATTTATTTTCCCAAATCCATGAGCATGGGAGGTTTGTCCTTTCTGATGGTCTTTCCTCAATTTCCTTTTTCAGGGTTCTAAAAATTTTTTGTTGTAGAGATCCTTTGGTGCTCTTGGTTAGGTTTGTTTCCTATATTTTCATTGTCTTTTGAAGGCTATTGTGAAGTGGGAAGTTCCTCCTTGAGTCCTTCTTCAGTGCATGTTTGGTGTAATGAAAGCTTACTGATTTTTCTAGATTTATTTGGTATCCCTGCAGCTTTTACCAAAGCTTCTTAATCGTTTCTAGGAGTTTTCTGTTTGGAGTTCTTAGCCAATCCCTTAGGTTAGGACAATCGTATCATCAGCAAAAGGGAATAGCTTGACTTCCTCTTTTCCAATTAGAAACACTTTAATTTCCTTTTCTTGACACTTATTGCCCCAGCAAGGTTTTCCAGCTCTAATATGAAAAAAGGGGATGGTGACAGGGGCAGATTGCCGAGTTTCTGCCTTAAGGGGAATGGTTTCTGTCATTTACCCATTTAGGATTATATTGGCTGTGGTTTCCTGTATATAGCTTTGACTACATGTAGGAATGATCCCTCCAGCAAATTCCCTCCAGTACTTTAAATCATGAAGGGATGTTGGATTTGTCAGAAGGTTTTCTTGCATCAATTGAAGATGATGTGTGTGGTTTTTTGTCCTTCAGGTCCATTGATATGTTTGATGATGTTTTTGATTTTCGTCATGTTTTACCATCCCTGCATCTCGGTTGAATCCAACGGTTTGGTATGGGTGGATAGATTTTCTTGATGTCGAGTCTGTTAATGGCGATTTGCCAGAATCTGTTTTAGAAGTTTTGCATCTTTTCATTGGGAGATTGGGTCTATAGTTCTCCTTTTAGGTTGTATCTTTCCCTGATTTTGCTGTAGCGTAATGCGTGATTCTGGATTCATAGAAGGAATCTGGGGACAGTCCCTCCGTTTCTTCCTTCTAACAATTGAGTAAGTAAATGGTTAGTAAGTCTTTTTTGCAACATGTTTTATTGAATTCTGAATGAAACCATCCGGGCCTGCGGACATTTTTGGTTGGGAGGGCTGCTTTTCTTACTCTTTTTTTTTTTTTTTGATTTTTTTAAATGTCTTTTAGGTGTGATCCTTCTGGTTCTTTGTAAGTTCAACAGGCATCATAACTTGCATTTCTTCTATTACTTTAGATATAGTGTTTTTGAAGTAGGTCCTGTATGATTGTCTTGGATCTTTTTCATTGTTCTGTGTGATATTGTCCACTTTTGTCCACAGATTCTATTGATTGGAGTTGTTCCCTCTTTACTTTTGAGGTTAGGTTGTCTGTCTATTTGTTTATTCTTCAAAAAACGCTTTTGGTTCATCTGATTTTTGTATGGTTTCTTTTTGTTCTAATTCATTGCTCTCTGCTCTGAGGTTTGTTATTTCTTCTTGTCTGCTCGGTTAGGCGGTTAATTTGTTATTGTCTCTCAAGTATTTTTAGCTGCAGTGTTAGAGTCATTCACTTGTGCTCTTTCGTTTTTTTTAATGTAGGCACTTAGACGCTATAAACTTCCCTCTTTAGGATTTGCTTTTAAAGTGTCCATAGTTCTGTGATGTGTTTTATCATTGGTCATTCCAGTTCCAGGAATGTTTTTTATTTCTTTCTTTATTTCTTCCTTGACCATTCATTATTCAGGAGATGTTGTTAGTCTCCATGTGTGTTCCTGTAGGTTGTAGGGTTTATCTGGTGTTGATATGAGTTTATTGCACTGTGGTTTGATAGGATGCATGAGGATTATTTCCAATCTTTTTTTGTTTGTTCGAGTTTTTTTTCCTGTGTCCAGTATACTGTCTATTTTGGAGATGTTCCATGGGTGCTGAGATAGAAGTGTATTTCTCTGGTGTTTTGGTGAAAATATTTGAATAGATGTTGTGCGGTCCAATTTTGGTGTATTGTATGTATTTAGTTCGATGTCTCTCTGTTTATCCTTTGTCCTGTTGATTGCTAGATTTCTAGGGGACCTATGCCGGGGTATTGAATGTCCTAGTATAGTGTGCTGGGTTAGATCTGTGCCTAGATCCTGAAGAATTGGTCTTTAAAAGTTTAGTGCACCGAGTTTGTGGCACGGTTATATATTGTTTATGATTGTGAAATCTTTCATGTCTATTGGTTCCTTTTAAATATATTTTATGATTGTGAATCTTCAAAGTATCAATTGTTCCTTTAATAAAGAATGTAATGGCCCTCTTTGTCTCTTTTGATTTCTTTTGCTTTGAAGTCTATTTTTATCTGATATTTAGAATAGCCACACCCGCTTTCTTTTTGGTACCAATGTGTTTGGAATAACTGTTTTTATATCCTTCACCTTAAGTGGTGCCTCCTGAAATTGGGAGATGGGTTTCTTGTAGAAGCATATAGATGGTCGTTTTGTTTCCTAATCCATTCTCCAGTCTATGCCTTTTTGATTGGGAGTTTAGCACCCATTAAATTTAAAGTTATAAATGAAAGTTGTACTGTTTGCTTACCTTTCACTTTATTATCCATTTTTGGACTTCTACTCTGATTTTGCGTCCTATAGTTTGGTTTTGATTAGTTCTTTCCTAGTGTTGTTTAGGATTGTTGCTCCTCTCTTCTGCCTTTGAATTGCTTCAAGTATTTTAGAAGACATTGGTTTCTCAAGGACATGGTAGTTCTATTCATCTGTTTATGTCATGGAAAATTTTCTCTCTCCTTCAACTATGGTCACCACCGCGGCACTATGGTCGCTGCTGCCAAGGGATTTTTGGGTAAATAATTCTGGGTTGGCATCCGTGTTCCCATAACACTGGGAATGCTTTGCTCCATGATCTTCTTGCTTTCATGGTTGTGAGGCGAGAAAGTTAGTTGTATTCTGATTATGTATCCCTCTTTATAGTTGACTTGTTTTGTTCTTTTGTAGCCTCAGAATTTAGTCTTTGTTTTGGGCATTCTAGCATTTAACTATGATATGGCCATGGGGTGTTTCTTTATCTGTCTGTCGTATTGGGTGTCCTATGTGCTTCTTTGTATTTGTATGTTGGTTGTCTATTTTTAGTTTGGGGAAGTTTTCACTCTATTATTTGTTGAGAGATCTGATCAACTATTGTTCTATTGAGATTCTTCTCCCTTCCTCTATTCCTATGATGCGCAGAGGTTTGATCTTTTCAATAGTGTCCCTATATTTGCCTTGCTGTTCCACTTTTTGTGTGATTTTTAAATTTTTCATATCTTTATTTGAGCTTTTTATTTGCTCTGTGTTTATCTTCCAGATCTGATATATCTTTGTTGTATCCTCCCATTCTACTTCTGAGGCTTGTTTCTTTCCTTTCTTCTTGATTGAATTGAGGTTCGAATTCCTTTTGTTTCTATTTCATCCTCGATTTTCTTTAGTATTTCCATTCAACTTTTTTGAGCTCTCAATCACTCTTGTGCTTCTCAATCTCTTCTTGGTGCTCCTTACTTCGTTGGTTGGCTTCCTTTTTCAGTGCTTTTTACTTCCTTTCGGAGTTTGTTTTTTTCTCCCTCTCAGTTCTTTCTGGAGTTTGTCGGTCTGTTCCTTAAGTTCTTTCTGAAGTTTTTCAATTGTATCCCTCTAGGTCCTTTTGAGTTTTTCAATTCTCTCTCTTTAGTTCTCTGTATTCTTTATTTTTTTCTCCCTCTAGTTTCTGGGTTTCTGTCAATCTGTTCCTTTAGTTCTTTCTATGTTGTCATTGTATCCCTCTTAGGTCCTTTTTGAGTTTTTCATCCTCTCTTTAGTTCTCTGAATTCCTCTTTATGTTCTTTAATTTCTCTGCATGGTCTGCAATTATTCCTCTAAGATTCGTTTCTTGGGTTTCCTCCAAGGGGTTCCCATTGTAGCTATCTCCTACGGTTTGGTAGGCTTGGTGCAGGATTTTCCTGTCCTTTCCCATGTTGTCCCTTCGTCATATCCCTGGCATGTGGGCTTCCCTTTGTGTTTGGTGCGAGATCCAAATACCTTTCACTATGTAGGGTGATTTCTTCCTCCTTCAGATGCCTTTTTTTTCCCCCTTTCCTCCTCCTTGTTTATGGAGTATTGACTTGTCTAGGTTCTCCAAAAAAAAAGTCCACTTGGATTCTCACCAATCTGGGGGGGGGGGTATATACCTGACCTAGTCCGCGCCCTGGCCCTCTGGCCCCTGCGCCAAAGAAAGGCGAAAGGAGGTCCCGCCCAGAAGTCCTCAGAGACACGACCCCCTAGCTGCAGCCCCGGAATGAGCCCACCTGCAAAGATACTTGCCCAAGTGACTTCCAGGCTGCCCTCCCAAAGGTGCAGAGCACTGGCTTGAATCCCGTGCAGAGCCCTGACTCAGCTCCGCCGACCCTCTGGCTCCGGCGCCAAAAAAAGCCCAAACATGTTTTTCATCTCTTTCTCAGTCTTTCTCAAAATTCTCCACGTGGAAGTTAACTGTTTTGAGCAGAAGTTCACTGTTTCAGTGAGTTCTTTGATGCAGTCCTTTCTGTTGTTGCTGTGTTGTTGTTGTTGTTGTTGTTGTTTCTAATATGCATCACTCCCAACTACTTGAACAAAAAGCTCTAGCCATGCACAAGAAATACTTACAACTAGGTAAGTTGGCACTAGCATCCCACAGAATGAGGGATACCATTTTGCCGTTTTGTTTTTCTGGACTGTGTTACTTCACTCAGTCATGATATCTAGCTCCAGACATTTTCCTGGAAATCTCATGATGTCATCTTTCTTTACTGGCTGCAAGAACTCCATTGTGTAGATGTACCCCAGTTTCCTTCTATCCATTCAGTTGAGAAGCTGGGATTGGTCCAGCTCCTTGCTTATTGTGAAAGAGACTGAATAAAACATGGCTGTGCAATGTATTCTGTAGGTGGCTGAGTCCTGAGTGGGTACATGCAGGGAATGCTTATGGCTGGGTTTCAGGTGGCAAGTTCATTCCAAGTCTTCCACATGGGTGCATGAGTTTACATTCCCACAGCAGTGGATGAGTGTTCCCCTTTCCCCTCAACCTCTCCAGCACTTGGTATCATTTGTTTTCTTGATTCTAGCAGTCTTATTGAGTAAGATGATATCTTAAGTGGTTTTGATTTGAATTTCCTTAAATGATTAGTGATGTTGAACACTCTAAGGTGTTTCTCCACAATCTCTAATTCCTCACTTGTGTAGTCTCTGTTCAGCTCGCTTTGCTCCTCTATTAGTGGGTTATTTGTTTTTTTTTTTTTTTCTTCTTCTTGTTGTGAGTACTTTAATATTTCTGGAATCAATTGTTTTTGTCAGATGTTTCTGCAGTGAGGTTTCCTCCCCCTCTGTGGGTTTTCTCTTCACTTCCTTGATTGTTCTTTTGATGTACAGAAGCTTTTGATTTAATGAGGTCCCATTTGTCATTGTCAACCTTAATTCTTGCACAGCTGCTGTTCTGATTTAGGGAAATCTTTCCATTGCCTATGTCTTGTAGTCTGCTGCCAACTTTTTCTTTCTATTGTCTTCAGGAGTTTGGGGTTTCATGTTGAGGTCTTTAACCATCTGGTTGTTGACTTTTGTACAGGGCAAGAAGTAGGGGTTTAATTTCATTCTTCTACAAGTGGTGATCCAGTTTTGCCAACACCACTTGCTGAAAATGCTGTCTTTGCTCCATTGTGTCTTCTTGGGCCTCTTCTCAAAGATGAGATGGCTGAAATTGTATGCTCAAGTTTGGGTCTTCAGTTTTGTTCCATTCGTCAACAGGTCTGTTTTTGTGCCAGTACCAGGCTGTTTTTATGACTATAGCCTGATAGTATAGTTTGAAGTCTGGTATAGAGATCCCCCCTGTTGTAGCTCTTTTCACTCAGGTTGTTTGGCTATTTGGGGTCTTTTGTTTTTCCAATGAATTTAAGGACTTTTTTTTTTCCAAGCCTGTGAAGACGCTCTTGGGGATTTTAATTGGGTTTGCGTTAAATCTACTACAAGAGTTTGGGGTAGAATGGACATTTTTACAATGTTAATTTTCCCAATCCATGAGCATGGGAGGTTTTTTCCATCTTCTGATGTCTTCTTCTATTTCTTTCTTTAAGGGGTGTAAAATTTTTGTTTGTAGAGATCTTTGGTGTCTCTGGTTAGGTTTGTTCCTAGGTTATTCTTATTGTTTTCGAGGCTATTGTGAATGGAAGGTCTCCCTTGATTTCCTTCTCCAGTTGCTTGTTGTTGGCTTGTAAAGAAGGCACTGATTTTTCTTAGGTTAATTTTGTATCCTGCCACTTTGCTGAAGCTGTTAATCATTTTAGGAGTTTTCTGGGGAGATTTTAGCATTAAGTAAACAATCATATCATCAGCAAATAATAGCTTGACTTCCTCTTTTCCAAATTAGTACTCCTTTAATTCTTTTTTTTTGCCTTATATGCTCTAGCAAGTGTTTCAAGCACTATATTGAAGAAGAGTGGTGACAGGGGGCAGCCTTGCCGAATTCCTACCTTTTAAAGGGGATGTCTTCTGTCATTTCCCCATTTAAGATTGATATTGGCTGTGGGTTCCTGTATATGGCTTTTGATTACATTGAGGAATGATCCCTCCAATCCAATTCCCTCTAGGACTTTAAGCCGAAGGGATGCTAGATTTGTCAAAAGTTTTCTGCATCAATTGAGAGATAGTGTGGCTTTTTGTCTTTCAGTCCATTTATATGCTTGATGATGTTTATTGATTTTGGTATTGTTGAACCATCCCTGCATCTCTGGTATGAACTAACCTCGGTCATGATGGATGATCTTCTTGATGTGAGTCTGTATGTGATTTGCCAGTATCCTGTTTAGAATTTGGGATATTGGCTCATTAGGAGATGGATCTATAGTTCTCCTTTTTAGTTGTATCTTTGCCTGGTTTTGGTAATAGAGTGATCTTGTTGATAGATGTTCAGAGAAGCAGTGAAAGTCATATTGCTTTGTTGTTGAGATAGAGAAACTCTTCCGTGATAAATTTCCACTATTTTATCCCAATCTTTTTCTCTCCTAAAATGTTCAACTGCATGCATTTCTCAATCTTTCTCCTTTTATGTTACAAATAAGACTATTATCCTCTGATAATTCTGTATAGTTTGTAATAATTCATCCAATGTGTATTTATATCCATCTTTCCATTAATAAACACATTTAAAATATTTCTCTTTTGAAAATATTTTAATTTATTATATGCTGGCTAAAAATTTTGATATTGGCTAAAATGTCTCATGATTCCTGTTTCCTGGCAAAAGAAAACTGGGTAGGCAATAAATTTATGAATAGCTGCTCGACTTCACTTGTAATCAAGGAATTGCAACTCAAACCAGTATTATTCATTCATACACATCCTACTGACAAAACTTTACAGTCTGGAAATAGCAGAAATGGATGCCCTTTAATGTTTACTAAAGGGAAACCTTCATACCTTCCTGGCAGGAAACTAGATTAAGAACTTACTTTGGGAAAAGAATTTGCCATATGCTAGCAAAGTTAATATAATTATATATATATATATTTATATATATATATATATATGGAAAGTAGGAGAGAGTATGAGAAGGGGTAGTAGACATGATTGCATATCATATATCTATGCATGGAAATGTCACAGTAAATATGTCACAGAAAAATTATTATCTATTACTAACTGATAAACATATTAATGATTATAATAATAAAAATGTGTAGGTGTGTTGACTAAACTCTTCTAGGTATGTATCTAAGGGAAACTCTGATATGAAAGCCCATGTATGCAAATTTATATAACTTTTAAGTCAGTGAAAATGGGTAGATTCAAGCTATATGCATCCATATAGATATCTCCTTAAAACATACTGGAGCAAATATGGAAAGTTACAGGCTATATGGATGATGTGACTTACATAAAATTACAAATATTCAAAGCAGTACTCTTTTTACATCCATTTTTGGTAGAAGCACAAAACATGCATAGAAAGTATAAAATCCACCTTAGAGAAAAATGCTTCCTTTAATCAGAGGAGAGAAATTACATTGTATTAGAGTCTATTTGTTATTTTGCCTGTAGGCTAAAATAATTGACACACAGAAGATAAATGAAGCACTGAGAAACTATGGCTTCTCTTGGCAAATATATATATATATATATATATATATATATGATAGACGATAGATGATAGATGATAGACAGATAGATAGATGATAGATAGATAGATAGATAGATAGATAGATAGATAGATAGATAGGAAAACAAGTGCAAAGACTATGTTAGGTATTATCTTTTGCCTATATGAAGATATTAGGCTATGATAGAAGGCACTATATCCATGGGTTCCCTAGATATTCATCTGCACACATCTAAGGGTGTTTACTGCAAGCACAAGGACCCTTGGCATGAGGGAGTTCTTCTCACTAAGAAAACGTGTTGGGCCCTACAGAATACATCAGAACTGCTGAAGAACTATGCCAAGAAGCAGTTCTTAACCAATGAGAGGTGTGAGATTGGTAGGAAAGCACTTCAACTTACCTGTCCTTCTTTTGGGAAAGCTACATGTGACTTCTTCACTATCCTTCAGAGTTCTCCTGTGTACTGAGTTCTAGTTATAGTCATAAACAACTAATGTGATCATACACACATTACTGGTTTCTTTCCTTCTCTCACCCCCTTCTCCTCCTACTAATATTTCCTGTAATTACTACCACTGGAGATGACTCACATTCATATCTGAAAGAAGCGTGTGAAAGGAATGAACAAATTTGTAATACTAAATGTCTGTGATTCAGAGATGTATTTAAAAAAGAGAATGTCTTTTTAATCATGCCCGAATTGCATAGGTTTTCTTTTTCTTTTTGAGACAGGGTCTCCATTTAGTCCCAGCTGGTCTGGAGCTCATTATGTAGACCAGGCTGGGCTTGAACTCACAGAGATCCACCTGCCTCTGCTTCCTGAGTGCTGGGATTAAAGGCATGTGCCACCAGGCCCTGGCTTGCATAGGGTCTTTATTAAGACATCAAGATGGTCCTAAACTTCAGTGTTCTTTGTAGATAATGCCTCCTGGAGATGAAGGAGGCATTTCTTCGCAGAGAATGCTGATTCTTTTTTCTTGTTATTACTGGTAAAACTTACATGATTTTGGAAGTTGCTATTTATTTCACACAAAATCCAAGCTTATAGTTTTATAGCTTTCCCACACTAATTTAAAGCTTTAGAGTTAATGTTTTTTTGACTTAGTCAAAAGCTCTCATGTATTTTTATGCTATACTTTAAATTAGTTCTACTAAAAATTCCCCCTATTTCTTCACTTTTGTTAATAACACAACATAATTCCAGTGTATATTTTTTCTCATGCATTTCTATTCATGAATTGCCATTTTTCCTAAAGACTTTATGCTATGATAAAGTTACATTTTATTTATTAAGTTCCTTCTACCACCCTCCTAAATTTTAAACTATGTATTTGTTCTAACTTTTTAAAATAATACTTTTATTAATGTTTTGTGTATTTCAGACATCATTTTTCAGTTCAATTTAGACATGTTCCCCTTTCCCTTCCCCCCAACCCATCACAGATCATGCATTCTGCCAGACATATCTTGCATCTTTCTCTCAGTCTTTTTAAAGTTTTTCTCTGCAAAGGTTTACTGTTTTGGAGAGAATTTAACTGTATCAGTCTGTTCTTTGACCCAGTCCTTATGTTGTTGTGGTTCCCTCCCTATTGTATTGCTCCAAAATATGCCTATATAAACATCATATATGTACCAGAATTATGTTTTCCAGGAATAAACTGTATGTTAACTCCGATATATGTTTAGGAGTTCACATCTTTTCCCTTTAATTTTATATTACTCTAAAATATGAATATATACTTTCCACCTATATACATTAATTAACATGTCTGAAAGTAAGTGATAAGTTAATTCTAAGACTCATTAAGGGATTTATATTATAACATCACAGTTGCTTTCAGATAGAAAGAAATAATAATGCTGCTCAGCTTACCTTTTAATTGGGGGATTTGGTACTAGCATCCACAGATGAGGGAAACTATTCCACATTTATTTTTTGGGGACTGTGTTACTTCAGTTAGCATAATGGCTTCGAGTTCCATCCATTTACCTGCAAAGTTTATGATGTCATCTTTCTTTTTTTTAATTTAATTTTTTATTTTTGTATGTGTATGAATGTACTGTCTGCTTGTAGGTTTGAGCACCCATGTCATGCAATGCCGCAGAGGTCAGAAGAGGGTCTCAGATTCACCTGGAACTGGAGTTCTCCTGGAATTGGAGTTACAGACAGTTCTTAGCTGCCATGTGGGTGCTGGGGATCGAACCCGGGTCCTCTGCAAGAGCAGTCGGTGCTCTTAACTGCTAGGCTATCTCTCCAGCCCAGATGTCATCTTTCTTTAGTGCTGCATAGAACTCCATTGTGTAGATGTACCACATATTTTTTATCCACTTGTCAGTTGAGGAGCTGGATTGGTTCAAGCTCTTTGCTATTGTGAAAAGAGCTGCAATAAACATAGACGTTCATGTATCTTTGCAGTAGGATGAGTCTTGCAGGTATATACCCAGGAGTGGTATGGCTGGGTCAAGTGGTAGGGCTCAATTTTGAGCCTTTTATGGGTTCTCCACACTGCTTTCCACAGTGATTGTACAAGTTTACATTCCCATCAGCAGTGGGTGAGTGTTCCCATTTCCTCACAACCTCCTCAGCATTTGGTGTCTTTTGTTTTCTTGATCTTAGCCAGTCTTATCAGAGTGAGATGATATCTTAGAATGGTTTTAATTTGCATTTCCTTAATTGGTGATGTTGAACACTTTTAAAGATGTTTCTCAGCCATCTTTACTTCCTCACTGGTGAAGCCTCTGTTCAGCTCTTTACTCCATCTTTTGAGTAAGTCATTTGTTTTCTTCTTTATTTTTTTGAGTAGTTTATATATTCTGGAGGTTAATGCTTTGTCAGATGTATCAGCAGTAAAGGTTTCCTCCCACTCTGTGGGTTTTCTTTTCTTCCTTGATTGTTTCTTTTGCTGTACCAAAGCTTTTGAGTTTAATGAGGTTCCACTTGTCAATTGTTGACCTTATTTCCTGTGCAGCTGCTGTCTGATTTAGAAAGTCTTTTCCTATGCCTATGTCTTGTAGGTTGCTGCCAATTTTTTCTTCACCTTCAGAGTTTCAGGTTTCACATTGAGGTATTTGATCCACTTGGAGTTGATTTTTGTACAGGGTGAGAAGTAAGGGTTTAATTTTGTTCTTCTACATTTGGTGATCTAGTATTGCCAGCACCATTTGCTGAAGATGCTATCTTTCCTCCAATGAGCTTTTTTGGTCTCTTTATCTAATATGAGGTGGCTGAAATTGTATGAGCTCAAATTTGGATCTTCAATTTTGTTCCATTGGTCAACAGGTCTGTTTTTGTGCCAGTACCACACTGTCTTTATGACTATGGCCCTGTAATATAGCTTGAAGTCTGGTGTCCATATGAATTTAAGGATTTTTTCCCCAAGTCTGTGAAGAAACTCATGGGTATTTTAAAAGTGGCAGGATACAAAATTAACCTTGAAATTTCAGTAGCCTTTCTTAATACCAACAACAAGCAACTGGAGAAGGAATACAAGGAGACCTTCCCACTCATAATAGCCTCAAAACAATACCTGGGGACAAACCTAATCAAAGATATCTACAACAAAAAATTTTAAACCCCCAAAGAAGGAGATTGAAGATGACATCAAAAGATGGAAAAACCTCCCACGCTCATGGATTGGAAAAATTAACATAGTAAAAATGTCCATTCTACCCAAATTAATATACTGGTTCTAACTTTTCACTAAGGATTCTACTTAACTATTTTTTAAAATGTTCATTATTTGAATATAAAAATTGTATACATAAGCCTCTAAATTCAAAATAATACATATATATTATTATCTAGATATAAAATACATTTTCCTGTTGTTATAATAATATCTAACATTTTATCACTTTACTGTTTAGAAATTACTTCCATATAATATCTGTACCTTTAAAATTTATCTTGCTTTAATTTTTTCCAGTTATTTACAAAATCCATATATATCATTTTAATATCCATATGTCTCATAAATAGTATTCCATATTATTTAACATTTATCTAACAAGTATAACTCCACACTCTTATTCAAAAAGACTGAATGAAATGAACTGAAAAACAGTTTGCAAAATAAATACAAATGGTCAATAAACATATGAAAAGAACGTCAACATCCTTAGTGATCAAGGAATTAAAAGTTACACTGAATTTCTGTTACGCCAGTTGCTAGTCAGAATGTCTGTAATCAGGAATACAAATAGCAACAAATGTTGGCAAGGATGTCATAAAAGAGTAATCTTATACATTGCTAGTGGGAATATAAGCTGATATGGATACTATGGGAGTGAGGATGGAGGTTTCTCGAAAAACTAAAACTAGAGCTACCATCTGATCCATCTATACCATTGCTGGGCATATACTTGAAGTCAACATATCACAAAGATATTTTACATTCGTGTTTTTTGGAGCACAATTCACAATTGCTAAGAAATATACCCAACCTAGATGTTCATCAATAGATGAACAGATGTTCAATTTTCAGGAAAATGAATGGAATTTGACTGCATCATATTAAGTGAAATAAGCCAGTCTTAATAAGACAAATACCGGGCTGGAGAGATGGCCTAGCAGTTAAGAGCGCCAACTGCTCTTACAGAGGACCCAGGTTCGATCCCCAGCACCCACATGGCAGCTGAGAACCGTCTGAAACTCCAATTCCAGGAGAACTCCAGTTCCAGGGAAATCCGAAACCCTCTTCTGACCTCCACGACATTGCACGACACGGGTGCACAGACTTGCATGCAGACAGTACATTCATACACACACAGAAATAAAAATTTTAAAAAAAAATTAAAAAAAGGACAAACACCACATTTTAGAATTTATATTAAATGCCTCATAGGATATGAAAGAAGGATGAGATCTACATGAGGGGAAGAAAGGAGCCACTGTTTCCCTTCCTTACCACAAAAGAAGGTAATGGGAGAAAATATAAGCAAAGTACAATAACATATATGCATGAAAGTCACAATGAAATACATTATTCTAAGAGAACTAACTAAATTTTATATTTTGTACAGAATTTAATGGTATTGAGTTAAGTTTTAGATTCATAACACTTCTATGAAGTCTTATTTTGTAACACTTCATAGTTTTAATATGTGATCAATGGCTCAAAATCTCAATTTATTTTCTATATATATGCTGTTAACCTGCTTATTTGATACTAGTTTATGTAAGAAATGTTTCAAAATGTCTCCAAACTTTGAAATATTTTATTGTCAGTGGTGTGGAGTCCTTTATAGTAACAAAGAAGCCAGTGCTTTCTATCTAGGGTTATGTCAACAGCATAGGGATTCTATACATCTAAATCTTTCTTTTTATTATTGTTATTTTGTATGCATTGAGTTTCCTGCTCTTTCTTTTGGTTTACTTTAATGTTAACATCATCTCAGAAAATACTAATCCAGCCATACCATAGCATATTTCCATTTCAATAGCCTGGATTTAGCCTCCAGTTTGTTTCTTTTGCTCGTGAGTTATGACAGTAATTGGGCTGCATTACTGCTATCCTATGTGTATACAGAGAAAATCATCACCCATTACTGTCAGTGGAAGCTGTGTTGACTGTTAGCTATATCTTCCATCACCACCACCTTCCTTCCTTTAAATGAGGCCATTCATCCTGAGAGTGGTGTCTGAGATTGATGCTCTTAGACTTTCTTCTGTATCTGTGTCTGAAATGTCCCCCATAGGCTCACAGTTTGAATACTTTATCTGCAGCTGTTGGAGGCTGTGAATAATAAGGGCCTAGCTATAGGAAGATCATGAGGGATGGGCTTTAAAGATTATTAGTCAGACCTATTCTCTACTTCCCACTGTGCTATGGTGAGGAAAACTTCCACCTCAGTCCCACTGCAAAGAATAAAGATCCTCTGTCATGCAATCCCCACCATAATGTGCTGAAACTCTGTGGAATGAGAATGAATTTTTTTTTTTTTTTGGTCTTTTTGATACAGGGTCTCCCTGTAGCTCTGGCTGTCCTGGAACTCACTCTGTAGACCAGGCTGGCCTTGAACTCACAAAGATCCGCCTGCCTCTGCCTCCCGAGTGCTAGGATTAAAGGCATGCGCCACCACGCCCAGCAAGAATGAAATCTTTCTTAACTGGGGTTATTTTTGTCAGGTATTTTGGTCACAGTGACACAAAAAGTGCTAATATTATGTCTAAGAATGGAGGTTCAGATTGCAGTGCAAACCCTGTAATATCTAAGGAAAGGCCTTAGTTGGGTCATGCCACTCTGAATTTTAATCGTACCATTTATAAAAAAAAATTTACTCTACAGTCCTTAAGAACTATTTTTGTACTTGTATTTTATGAAATTTAAGTCATTAACACTTTGAGGACTGATACTTTGAAAATGGGACAGCAGCTTCATGTATAGAAACTCTGTCCTGCTTTTTCTGCTCTGCAATCCTTGATCTAAGAAACAGATTACTTACTCACCAAAGCCCTGGTCCAACATATGAAATGTTGGGAAATGGAATCCAGAACTTCCATGTGAAGAGACAGTGAAGTCACAATTCCTGAGCACGCCTGATTTATGTTCATAGTGACTTAAGGGAATTTTTGCTTTGTAAAACTTTTAATATCAGCAACTTTCTTTCTAATTATTTGAAAAAATGAGTGGCCTTCAGGATCATTGAACAAAAGGCCCCTTTCCCCTTTTGGAAAATCCCTATAGTAGACCAAGAAACACTGGTGCTTTCTACAGGATGACTAAATAATATTATACTTGATCCTGGGGTTTCCATGGCACCTGACAAACAGCTGTTGTCTCAGCTGTTATAGCTGAATAATGAGACTGGATGAGACTGAATAATGAGGATAAACAAACTAACATTTGCTTGAGTTTGTTTCTTCTGTTTTTCTTTTTCTTTTTTTTTCCCCAGAGAGGGTCTCACTATACACTTTAGGGTAGATGAGAACTCACTACATAGCTCAAGGTAAGATTGAATTAGTGATCTTCTTACCTCAGCCTCCCAAGTGCTGGTTTTACAGACATGTGCAACCAAGCCTGGTTTTGATTTTAGTTTTTATTTTATTATTCTTATTTAATATACGTGAGTGTATCCCTTGCATGAATTTAAGTGTACCCATGTCATGCAATGTCAGAAGAGGGCTTTAAATCCTCTGGACTGGAGTTAATGGGTGGTTGTTAAGCATCATCTGGGTGATGTGAACTGAACCTTGGTCCTCTGCAAGAGCAACCAGTGCTATTAACCAATAAGCCATCTCTCCAGCCCTTCAATCTTTATTGAAATTTGTGCATTTCATACAACATGTCTTAATCGAATTTAAATTCATTCTCCCTTCCTTACCCCCAACCCTGCCAGAGTTCATGCATTCTGCCATACATGTCTTATATCTTTTTCTCATTCTTTTAAAAATTTTCAATGCGAAGTTTACTTATTTGGGCAGAGGTTTACTGTTTCATTCAGTTCTTTGACCCAGTCTTTTTTGTTATTGTTGTTCCTTCCAATTTGTATTGCTTCAAAATATGCCCAGATATACCAAAATTATGACATCTGAAAATAAGCTATAGGTTAATTTCAAAACATGTTTAGGGATTCACATTTTGATAGTAGATTTCTATGCAAGTAATGCAGCAATATTATTTTACATTTCTATAATACATAGCAAGTTGATGACTAACATCAGGTATTATATTTTCTAAAAACAAAGAAAGAAAAAGGAATTATTCATTTTACCTTATAAAGAAAGATTTGGTGCTAGCATCCACAAATGAAGGATACCATATGTCATTTGTTTTTCTGGGACTGTGTTACTTCATTTATCATAATGGCTTGTAGTTCCAACCATTTACCTGCAAAGTTCATGATGTCATCTTTCTTTATTGCTGCATAAAATTCCATTGTGTAGATGTAACGCTTTTCTTTATTCACTCGTTGGTTGAAGCAACTTGGGTTGCTTCCAGCTCTTTGCTATTGTGAAGAGAGCTGCAGTAAACATAGATGCCCAGGTATCTCTGTGGTAGGATGAGTCTTGTGAGTATATACCAAGGATTGTATGACTGGTCAGGTCAGGTGGTAGGCTCATTTTGAGTCTTTTTTTTTAATTTTATTTATTTCTGTATGTGTATGAATGTACTATCTGCATGCAAGTTTGTGCACCCGTGTCATGCAATGCCGCAGAGGTCAGAAGAGGGTGTCGGATTCCCCTGGAACTGGAATTCTCCTGGAATTGGAGTTTCAGCCGGTTCTCGGCCGCCATGTGGGTGCTGGGGATCGAACCCGGGTCCTCTGTAAGAGAGGTCGGCCCTCTTAACCGCTAGGCCATCTCTCCAGCCCCTCATTTTGAGTCTTTTAAGAGTTCTCCATACTGCTTGCCACAGGGGTTGCATTCCCACCAGCAGTTAAGAGATTCACATTATAACAGCACAGTTGTTTTCAGATAAAAAGAAATATAACATTACCTTTGCTCAGCTTGCCTTTCAACTAGGCATTTGGTGTTAGCATCCATAAATGAAGGATACCATTCATCATTTGTTTTTCTGGGACTGTGTTACTTCACTTAGCATAATGGCTTTGAATATCCACTTACGTGCAAAGTTTATGATGTCATCTTTTGTTACTTCTGCATAGAACTCCATTGTGTAGATGTACCACATTTTCTCTATCCACTCATCAGTTGAGGGACACTTGGGTTGCTTCTAGCTCTTCGCTATTGCGAAGAGAGCTGCAATAACCATAGATGTGCATGTAGCTCTGCAGTAGGTATAAACCCAGGAGTGGAATGACTGGATCAGGTGGTAGGCTCATTTTCAGTTTCTTAAGAGTTCACACTGATTTCCACAGGAGTTGCAGGAGTTTGCATTCCCACCAGCAGTGGATGAGTGTTTCCCTTTCCCCACAACCTCTCCAGCTTTTGGTATCCTTTGTTTTCTGGATCATAACTAGTCTTACTGGAGTAAGATGAACTCTTAAGGTGGTTTTAATGTGCATTTCCTTAATTATTTGTGATGTTGAACACTTTTTTTTTGAGGCACATTTAGTTTATTTTTGTTTCTTTTTTTTTCAAAGCCAATTTTATTGAAGCTTTGTGCATTTCGTACAGAATTTCAAATCAAATCGAGATCCATATCCCCCTCCCCGCCCCCACCCCACCAGAGCTCATGCACTCTGCCAAACATATTTTTCATCTTTTTCTCAGTCTCTCTCAAAATTCTCGATGCAGTTTACTGTTTTGAGCAGAAGTTCACCATTTCAGTCAGTTCTTTGGCCCAGTCTTTGTTGTTGTTGTTGCTATTCCTTCCAATATGCATCACTCCAAAATATGCATATATACATGCCACATTTATCATAGGCATCTTCAGCTTATGATTTTTTTCTTTATTAGCCTGAAAGATTTTTAATCACAGTTTCAGTTTCCTCCCTTACTATGGGTCTGTTTAAGTTGTCAATCTCTTTCTGGTTAAGTTTTGGTGAATTCCATGATTTCAGATATTCATCCATTTCTCTTAGGTTTTCAAATTTAGTAGAGTATAGGTTTTTGAAATATTTCTATATGGTTGTCTTAATCTTTTTGCTATCTGTTGTGATAGTTCCCCTTTTTTCTCTAATTTTGTTGATTTGGAGTTGTTCTTTCCTTCTTTTGGTCAACTGGGCTAAAGGTCTATTTATCTTGTTTATCCTTTCAAAAAAACACTTTTTGGATTCATTGATTTTTCTATATTGTTTTCTTTGTTTCTATTTCATTGCTTTCTCCTCTGATTTTTATTTCTTCCTGTCTGTCAGGTTTAGGATTCATTTGTTTTTACCTCTCAAGTGTTTTTAGTTGCAGTATTAGGTCATTTATTTGTGCTCTTTCTGTTTTCTTAATGTAGGCACTTAGGGCTATAAGTTTCCCTCTGAGGACTGCTTTTAAAGTATCCCATAGGTTTTGTTGTGTTCTATCATCCCTTTCATTTAGTGCCAGGAATGCTTTTATTTCTTTCTTTATTTCTCCTTTGACCCATTTGTTATTCAGTAGTGTGTTTAGTCTCCATGTGTTCTTGTAGCTAGTAGGGCTCTTCCTGGTATTGATATTAAACTTTATTGCACTGTGGTCTGATAGGATGCATGAAATTATTTCATTTTTTGTTATTTATTGAGGTTTTCTATGTGTCCCAGTATTTGGTCAATTTTGGAGAATGTTTCATGGGTGCCGAGTAGAAAGTATATTCTTTAGTGTTTGGGTGCAATATTCAGTAGATGTCTGTTAGGTTCATTTGGTGTATTGTATTGTTCAGTTCAAATGTCTCTCTGTTTATTCTTTGTCCAGTTGACCTGTCCAATGGGCTCAGTGGGGGTATTAAAGTCCCCCACTATTAGTGTTATTAATCACATTATTAGTGCGATTAATCTGTGCCTTGAAGTCCTGCTAGATTGTGTTTATGATGTTCAGTACACCAGTGTTTGGTGCATATATACTTATGATTGCAAAATCTTCATGGTTGATTGATACTTTGATACAGAAGTAGGGACCCTCTTCATCTCTTCTAATTAGTTTTACTTTGAAGTCTATTTTATCTGATATTAAAATAGCAATTCCTGCCTGCTTTTTGGTACCATTTGCTTAGAATATTTTTTTCTATCCTTTCACCTTAAGATGGTGCCTGTCCTTGAAGTTGAAATGGATGTGTTGTAGACAACAACAAAAAATGAATTCTGTTTCTTAATCCGTTCTCCCAATCTGTGTCTCTTGACTGGGGAGTTCAGACCATTAATATTTAAGGCTAATATTGAGAGATGTATATTGCTTCCCTTCAGTATATTTTCTGTTTGCATTTTGGGGTTATGTTTAGATTTCTGGGGTTATATCTTCATTAATTAGTATCTCTTGCCACTTAGGGATAGCTGCTCCTTTCCTCTGTCCTCTGGATTGCTTCAAGTATTTTCTGGAGAGTTGTTTTTCTAGACGTGTATTCTTTCATCCTACTTATGTCATAGAAGATTTTCCTTTCTCCTTCGATTATAATTGACATCTTTGCTGGGTAGAATAACCTGGGTTGGCATCTATATTCATATAGTAATGGAAATACTTTGGTCCAAGCTCTTCTGGCTTTCATTGTTTGCATTGAAAAGTCAGCTGCAATTCTTATGGGATTCCCTTTATATGTAACTTGTTTTTCTCTTGTGGCTTTCAGTATTATGTCTTTGTTTTGAGTATCTAGTGTTTTGATTATGATATGGTGTGGGGAATTTCTTTTCTGGTCTTGTATTCGTATGAGTGTGCCCTTTTTAAATTTGGGGAAATTTTCTTCTATAATTCTGTTGACGATCTGCTCCATAACATTATCCTGGGATTCTTCTCCTTCCTCTATCCTTATGATGATGAGGTTTGGTCTCTTCCTGGTGTCTCACATATCTTGATTATTCCACTCTTTTTTTTTTTTTAAGTTTTTCATAGTCTTTGCTTGAGCTCTCCAGTTCTTCCATGTTATCTTCTAGTCTTGATATTCTATTTTCTGCTTCATCCATTCTGTTACTGAGGCTTTCTCCTGTCCTTTCCTGTTGACTGGATGAGTTTTTAATTTCCTTTTTCATTTCAGCCTGAGATCCCTTTAGTATTTCCACTTCCTTCCAGAGTTTGCCATTCTCTCCTTTTAGATCTTTGCTTCATTTGTCTCTGTGTTAAGTTTATTGTTCTCTTTTTCTAGTTCTCTGATTCATTTGCCTGTGTGCTCTTTATATTTCTTTGAGTATGATTTCTTTGAGTATGTCTGTGATGGCTTTTTAAAGATCTGTGTCATGGGTTGCCTCCAGGGAGATCTCTTTGTAGGAGTCTTCTATAGGACTTGTAGAGTTTAGTGGGGATTTATTATTTGCTTATCCCATGCTGTTGTGTTTTTTTTGCTGTGCTTTTGGGATGTGGATTTGTTTTGATGTTTTTGTTCTAATGGGAAACTCAAGTGCTTCTTTGCCATGTTGAAGGCTTACTGAGCATGATATGGGTCTATCAGATCCCCTGGTCTAGCTGTAAGCTTCTGCAGTGGCCTATAGGGGTTGGGCCACCTGGTTCTGTTTGCTTGTGCGGGCCTAACTAGCTCAGGCCACTCTCGTGGATGATCTGACGGTTGGTCTCAGAGCTCCTCCTGGTTCAGCTTGCCTGTGCTGGCTTTCCTAGACCTGGTCACTCAGATGGATGGATCTGAAGCTCCGTTGGTTTAGCTTACCTGTGTGAACCTGTCTAGGCTGGGCCATTTTGTTGGGCCAGTCAGAAATAGGATCTGGGACTTCTGGGTGTTGTGTCAGGTCTTCTGGGAGATGATCTAGACTCACTGTGAGCCAGCCCCATCGTGCGTGCACCTCTCCATTCCCTAGTGGCTGGGCTTGCTGGTTGGGTCTCTCTGCCCTAGAGGCTGCCATGCACAACTCTCTGTTCCCCAGCATCTCCATGATTTTATTTCTTAGCACTGAGGAGATGAAGACAGGAAGATCACTAGAGTTTGTTGGCCAATCAGCTTAACAAAACCAGTGAGTTCCAGGCCAATAAGAGACCATGGTGGAGAGCTCCTGAGGAACAATACCCAATATTTCATTAGGTCATTTGGCCAACAGCATTATTTTATCTTTGCATGTATATGCAAGTATATGTGCTCATTTGTGCATGTTCGTGTGTGAGTTGGTACACATTTACCTGTGTTTGTGTATGTAGGCCAGATGGCAACCTTGGGTATTGTTCCTCAGGAGCTCTCCACCTTGTTTACTGTGTGGCATTGTCTCTTATTGGCCTTGAGCTCACTGGTTTTGTTAAGCTGATTGGCCAACAAACTCCAGAGGTCCTCCTGTCTTCACCTCCTCAGCACTGGGATCATGAGTGTGTGCCACCATATATGGTTATTTTTACATGGGCTCTGAGGATTAACTTGAGTCTCCAGGCCTACATAGTAAACCTGTTACCAAATGGCCCATCTCCCTAGCCGCAGTAGCATGATTTCAAAGTATACGGATTTAAAATTATACATTTGGAATAGAATTTTAGAAAAAATGTGATTCCATAATGATTTGCAAACATGATTGGCATCCCAATCAGGTGGGAGCATCTTAAAGATACAGATTTCTCAGTCTACATCCAACAGGTTCCTGTGCCTGAACTTAACAGATTTGGAACTACAAATAATAAGTCCAGTTGCTCATCAGATCATTGAAAAAAGCTATACTCTCCTGTTTTTATATAGATCAAGTATTGTATGTCTTTAACTAAATTATATAATGGATTCAAGTTCTTGTTATATAAAACTGTTTTGTTCATTTCTTCTAAAATCTGGGAGGAAAGGCTGACATAAACATTATGTACACTATATTTGTATTAATGTAGCCTAAGATAACAGAATATGATTAGACAATTCCATCATATTACTGACTCATGTAGAGCTAATGATATCATAAAGTTGCTTGCACATAAACTGCTCTTAAGCCAGGTTAGTTGGCAACTGAACTTAAGCCTTTTCAGAGAAAGCACTAGAAATTGTAGTTATATTTATAATATTTCTTCAAACTAGTTTTGTTCTAAAGTTTTTCAAGGTCAATATTTCTTTGGATCATCATGTTTCAACCAGCTCTGACTATTCATCATTATTTCATATCCATCATGAATTTCATTTAGATGCCATAAAAATGCTTCCAGGTCTCTGGTCTCTGGGAAGACAAAATTAGTCCTTTATTTGGAAACATCTAATTGATAAATAATTATTTTTCAAGAATTAAAGTGATGGTTACAGTGGTGCATACCTGTGATCTCAAAACTAGGGAAATTGAGAGAAGAAGGTTGCGAGCTTAAGGCCAGACTATGCAGTGTAATGAGACACTGTTTAATAGCTAGGCAACCTCTTGCAAAAACTTGTCCAGAAAAAAAAAATAGCTAGGCAACCAACCAAACAACACTAAATAAACTATTAAAAAACCAAACCAAGACAAATAACAACAAAACTGTAAAACCATGTTTCATAATAGTAATTTGTATTTTAAACTATATTTCTCAATATATAGACTTTAAAAGGGTTAATTTTCCTCTACATTAATTGGTAAATCTTAGCACTATTTTAATTTAGCATTCTTTGGTTGACATGACTTACATAACTAAATTTACTTCCTCCTTCCTCCCATGGGCTTCATCTTAAAATCTCTTAAGAGTTCCCATAGGAAATAGGAACCAAGGTCCATTGCACTTACTTGCCTTTCAATTCTTCTTTTTCTGGTCCTTTCCTAGGTGAGAGAGTGTGATGATAACAAATTTAAATTTTGGTTTTATTTACTCATTAAAATATTTTTATTGAGTTTTTATGAATTTCGTATAATAGATCTTATCAAATTTGGACCTCTCCCATCTGTGCTCCTCATAGCTCCTTCCAATGGATTTCATACATTCTGTCATATAAGTTGTCCTATTCAGTCAAACATTTGTATACATATGTCTCTTGGTTAAGTTCATCCACTGGAGTCCAGTCAACCTATCCAGAGGCATTCCCTTTAAGAAGATCAACTTTACCTAATTTAGGTTTTAAAAAATATTTTATTATTTTTATTTATTTTATATGTATGAATGTATTGTCTGCATGTATGTAAATGCATCTGTGCATGCAATGCTCGAGGAAGTCAGAAGAGGGCATTGATTCCCCTAGAACTGGAGTTAGGGATGGTTGTTAACCACCATATAGGTTCTAGGACTCTAACCCAGGTCCTCTGCAAGAGCAGCCAGTGCTCTTAACCACTGAGCCATCTTTCTTTTGCACCCCCCCCCCAATTTGGTTTTAAATTTATGCTTTTGGGTTAAAATATAAGCTAGTGTTAGGAAAAATTATACAATTTTAAAAAAGATTAAATCTACCATTTGTATGTTGCTTGATATTGACCTAGGGCCCCATGCAAGCTAGGCAAGTGCTTTATGACTTGGGCTTCATTCCCAGCCATAAATATGTTTTTTTTCAAGCCTGAAAAAAACAGCTTTCTATTTTGTGGTATTTAAATGTATACTCATTGCATTAGAAAGTTTTATATCTAACATTTTTCTATCTTATCAATCACTCAAATTTTTATTTTCTTTGGATTCTTTTTAGAATTTTCATAGTTTTCATCATCATCTCTAATCTAGGCTTTTGCATTAGCTGGCCAAATCATCTCTTTTTTTCATTTTTTTCAAAATTCAGACATGGTGCTAGAGAGATGTCTCAGCAGTTAAAAGCACTGGCTGCTCTTGCAGGTCTGGGTTTGACTCCCAACACCCACCTGATGGTTAACAACCAAATTTAACTCCTGTTCCAGGGGATCTAATGCCCTCTTTTGGCCTCTGTGGTTATTGCACAGCACTGGTATACTTACATACATGCTGGCAAGATCTCATACACTTAAGAATAAATAAAATTTAAAAACTCAGATATGAAGATAATATAAGAAAATAAGAAAACTTTTAAATCATTATCACAACTAACTATACCATTTTACAGTAAAGTACAATTATACAATTGTAATGATATAAAATTATCATTTTGACTATTCTTCTAAATCATAAAATTAAAATTAAATTAAAAAGGCAAATTAAATAACTAAAATTATTCAAAATGTATAGGTCAGTTCCATAAAAAATAAATTTAGGCTCTATTTGATTAATGTTAGTAACCTCTCCTTTTAGCTTTCAAGCTGGCTACTTTGTAGTGTCTAACTATAGAAGTTTGTGTTGAAAAGTTAAGAACAGAGGCAGATCAACTGAGAGATACTTCTTCTTCTCTCTGGGCAATGATTATCATTCTTTATTTTCAAATTTGATATAACAGTTCCCATGCCCTGCCTGAGAATAACTGAATCAGGTGAGCTGTGGGCTGAGATGTTACATAAGGTCTCCAGATGAGTCTGATGATCAGCCAAGGCTGTGAACCATTCTACTAAATAGTTGAAATTTGAATGCCATTGAGAGGAAGGATATAATCCTAAATATAAAGTTTCATAGCTGCTACCAGTTCAAAGACATGTAAATGAAGTCGGTGAGACTAGATTCAGAGACTGAACCTACACTAGTTTTTAAAATAAATCCCTACTGGATATTTATTTATTTATTTATTTATTTATTTATTTATTTATTTTCCGTATGTGTATGAATGTACTGTCTGCATGCAGGTTTGTGCACCCATGTCATGCAATGCCGCAGAGGTCAGAAAAGGGTGTTGGATTCCCCTGGAACTGGAGTTAAAGATGGTTCTCAGCCGCCATGTGGGTGCTGGGGATCGAACCCAGGTCCTCTGCAAGAGAGCAGTTGGTGCTCTTAACCACTAGGCAATCTCTCCAGCCCCTGGATTTATTTTTAAAAGTAGTGTATATTCCAATGCCAGGGTTAAAAATTAAAATTATGTTGACTTCAAAGAGGGGATTTAGAAGATACTACCAGCAAAGTACTTCATTTGTGGCACCCTACAACTGACTATGCCTATAATTTTGTACCACTTCAAAACTGATTAATTTAAAAGCATCCTGCTCTGTCTACAATCTATTCTATATTCAGCACATGTATTTAAAGGTCAAATGGAGCTGGAGAAATGGCTCAGTGGCTAAGAGCACTGACTACTCTTACAGAGGATCTGGGCTTGATTCCCAGCACCCATGTCGTGGCTAAGAACCCATCTTTAAGCCAGGTGTGGTGGTGCACACCTTTAATCCTAGCACTTGGGAGGCAGAGGCAGGCAGATCTCTGTGAGTTCAAGGCCACCTTGGTCTTCAGAGTGAGTTCCAGGCCAGCTGGGGGTACAGGGGACCCTGTCTTAAAAAGAACAGCAACAACAACAACAACAAAAAAGGCCCAACACCCAGCTGGCTGGCTGGCAATCTTTGATCATCTTAGTGTCTATTGCCTAGAACTGAAAAGCCAAAGTCTACAAGAGTTTGTATTATCCACTGAGTTATAACTCAGCATACTAGTGGATAATATATACTGAGTTATAGTTTATGTTACATCATTTATATTTTGGTCTTAGTTGTGCACTTAAAGGTGGCTTAATCATAAAGAGTTTTCATGCTTGGAGTTTACTAGAATGAGTGTATCTAGGTCCCCATAGATTTGCCCACAGGCCTATCTCAAAAGGCAAATTCCTCAGTTGAGATTCCCTCTTTCTAGGTATGTCTAGGTTTATGTCAAGTTGCCAAACATAGCTACAATGCTAGTTAACAGTACATTAACCATATAAGTATTCATGTTGAAATTCAGGGCCTCATTAAACAGTATTTTCCCCTCATAGTCATGTTTTTGTAGGTGGTCTATGGCTTGTCATGTCTAGAATGGGCTTAGCTGGGTGACTACTTTAGGAGTCAGCTGGGCCGAGCTCCTGTCTATAGATTGGATAAAAGTCTGCCCCATATCACTTATTCAGGCCAAGAGTGATTCATACCCATGGTATGGTCTTTATAAGCAGGAGCAAACCCAACTGAACAGTCAGTTTTACTAAATGTGCTGAAGTTTGATTGACCAAAAGCCCCTTTCTTGACCAAGGCCAAATTCAGTGGGAGAGGCAAATAACTGCACAAATTACTTGCAGCAAGCATATGGTAGATGTTTAATAAACTATTCTGGATCAAATAATTCCAGGTATAGGAAGGTAGGCTAGAGAAATAATAAAAATTGTTTTAAAAGTTACCAGCAGCCGGGCGTGGTGGGGCACGCCTTTAATCCTAGCACTTGGGAGTCAGGGGCAGGTGGATCTTTGTGAGTTCAAGACTTGCCTGGTCTACATAGTGAGTTACAGGACAGCTGAAGCTACAAGAAGACCCTGTCTCAAAAAGACCAAAAAAAAAAAAAAGTTACTAGCCCCTCCATTTGCAATAAGAGAAAAACAGATAAAGAAACATTTACATATTCAACAATAAAAGATAGTTGAAGTAGAGTATATCTATGGGATAGTATTACATTTACATACAATAATGAGGAAATATTTATGAGCTATTGAGCTGTAAAACAATCAGCATGAAGGAGAGCGTATCTATGGAATAGTATTACAACATTTACATGAAATAATAAAGAAAATATTTTGAAGTGTCGAGTTGTAAAAAAAGTCAGCACGAAGCAGGCTTTAGAAAATGCCAAATGACAAAAAAAAAAAAAAAAAAAAAAAAAAAAGAAAAGAAAATGACAAATGACAATGTTCTTCTTGGGGAGAAACTACTCTCCTACTTAAGAAAGCTGGATTAAAAAGAATGCAATTGGTAAGCAGGGCCAAAGTTGTGTATTGATAGGGAGACATTTAGAAAATCATAAACCATGTCGTTCAGTACAATAGCGCAATGAAGATTTTCAGTTTTTACATCAATAACCTGAAAGAGAGTGATAAAGTGTTTGATCCAGAAAGATAATTAAGAACCTATATACAGTCAAATTTGATGGCAGTCAAATTCACATTTAGGCACTTCAGCTTAGTTTGAGAGGAAGAAGGCATGGGATAAATAATATATGCACTAAAAGCAAAAGACTATGAGTCAGGAAAATGTTTTACTTGAAAAACAGATGAAATCCTTTCTGTGACACATGTTAAAGCAGTATGGAGAGCTGGTTGACTCTTGAAGCTTTCTTATTCACACAAAATAATTTGGAAATGAACTATAATAAATCTAAATTAATTTTAAAATACATATCTGAGACTGAAAATAAGCAAAGGAAATCCCCAGACAGAAAAATGAATAAGATATTTAAAATCAGTATAATGAGGGAGAACTAAACCCAGTGACCTATGAAAGAGCCAGAATGAGGTAAATCCTTCTTGGTCTCTGGTTTTAATATGTACCAGGGTCCTGGGCTGGAGTCTAAAGTCCAGAGAAACACTGAACTTAGAAATGAGTCCCTTAAATTGAGAGCCAGTCCATACTCTGGCAACTAGGTTATCCTACTTAACTATATTTGTGAAGAAGCAACTCAACAACTGTGTGCTGGGGAATAACACAGAATTAGGAAGCACACCTCTGCACCTTGCTGTGGGTATGTTATGATTTGCATTGACTTGCTGTGGGAAACCCCACCTGGCAAATTCTTAGCTTGCTGAAACCCTTGGGACTTTGATAGAGACAAACCTGTTCTCATCCCACAGATACGTCCATGAACCTGTACACTTAATTCCTGTGGAAACAATGCTATAGAAGATGAGTTCCTGGTACACTTTTATAATCCCCAAGAGGAGACAAGGAAGAGAGAGAGAGAGAGAGATAGAGAGAGAGAGAGAGAGAGAGAGAGAAGAGGGAAGAGAGAGAGGAGAGAGAGAGAATGCAATAAAATAGAGAAATCAAAGAGATACAGATCATGGAGCTGGAGAGATGGCTCAGCAGTTAAGAGCACTAGCTGCTCTTGCAGAAGACCTGGGTTCAGTTCCCAGAACCCACATGGTGGCTAATAACCATACATAACTCCAATTCCAGGGGCTCTGACACCTATTTTTAGAAAAATAAATACAGATTGTATAAAAACAAGAAAATCCTTAAAGATATATACAGTATTTAAAGAGAAAGAGAAAAACATTATGCAATAATAAAATATAATGAAAATGGTTAGACAACCCTCTTTGTGTTCTCTTCAACAGATCTGAATTTTCTATTTCCTGTCTTTATTAAATTCTTATTTTAAATCATAACAGTTGTATTCCCTTCTAAGATGTTTATCATTAAAAATATCCAAAAGATAGGTGATTACCCCTTGATTTAACTATTCTCATAAGTCTTCCCAGAGTATCATACGTGGAGGTAAATGTAAAACCCAACATGTACTTCATCATACTTTCCACTTTAATTTTTCTCAAGATTTCTAACCAAATCCAGGAACTGCAGATTGTTGAGGAATAAGGAGGAATTTAAGGTTTAAATAAACTATATAAATAATTTGGCAATTTAACCTTGTACCAAAAGTCTAGCAACACCATGTTGAGGTGAAAGCTCATAGAATTTTTAAGTAGTGATATTGGGGTATGTGCAGACATACTAAATGTATATCCCTATTGTAAATTTATGAGTTTTGCTTTTGGAGGTAGTCACCTCTGCAAATCAATCAATCGGAAGAATAGAATTAACTTAAAAGTTAGGATCTTGGCATCCTTTTAAAAATTTCGGCAGTATATTTTATTTGTAGTGGTACATAATTTGCCCAGAGAAGTTCAGAAAATGTTGCAGATTATAAGATATTTCATTTGAACCAAGCAAATAACTTTGAAAAATGTTTATCAAGTACTTTTAAAGAGGGAATAAATTTTATTCCCTGCTAAATTAATGGGCTTTTGCATAAAAATGTCACCTGATTTTATGGAGAACTTTAAGTTTATATTAAATATCTTTAAAATATTTGCTTTTAAATAAAAGAAATATTGTAGTAAAATGCATTTGAAAAATATCCAATATCTGTAGTTAGATAAAAGTAAATTGAAAACCTTGGAAACTGCTATTCATGGTAGCACACACCTTTAATCCCAGCACTCAGGAGGC
The DNA here is from genome assembly GCA_009823505.1 of Rhizomys pruinosus. NCBI lineage: Eukaryota > Metazoa > Chordata > Mammalia > Rodentia > Spalacidae > Rhizomys > Rhizomys pruinosus. The sequence goes on along the minus strand of VZQC01009053.1, from coordinate 595,401 downwards.
AGAGGCTGGTGGATCTCTGAGTTCAAAGCCAGCCTGCTCTACATAGTGAGCTCCAGGCCAGCTAGGACTAAAGGGAAATCCTATCTCAAAAACAAAAAAAAAAAAAAAAAAAAAAAAAAAAAAAAAAAAAAAAAAAAAAAAGAAACAATTGGAAACCTTGAACAGCATTACTGTCTTGCCATATGGAAAGTAGGGATATTAGGATAGTCATTAAATGAAAATACACCCCTATTTCTAAGGTAAACATCTGCAACACTTAAACTAAGATTTATTGATAAGGACTCCAGATATGTGATGTAATGCAGGTGGAGATAGGCACGTGATCATGCTAACAATATTCAGTTCAGGAAGATGTTTCATCAAAAGAATATTAGTCTTCACAACTGAGCACAGTCACCCATCGGTGTCCATGGAAATGCACGAATTCCAGAACCCCCAAGGACAAAATTCTTTTAGAGAAAATAGCATAGTGTTTGCATAGAACCTACACATACTCTCCCATCTACTTTGAAACAATCTCTAGATTATTAACAATGGCTAATGTAATCTATCCTGCAAATAATTGTTAGGATATTTATTATTTAAAAGATAATGGGAAAAGTATATGTTCAATATAGATACAATTTTTGCCTGGATATTTTTGATCTGAGCTTGCTTAAATCCAGAGACATGGAACCCACAGATACTGAGGATCAATTGTGTAGATGAAAGATGAATTTTCTGATGGTTCTGGGCCTTTTAAGACCTGCGAGGAAATGGCAGCATTCAGAATTTACACATGATAGTGTCTCTTACGTCACAAAGCTTCTTCAACTTTTAACCATTTTTTTAAATTTTTATTTATTATTTTTTATGTGTATGAGTGTACCCGTGTTGTGCTATGCCTTGGAGGTCAGAAGAGGGCTTCAGATTCCCCTGGAACTGGAGTTAAAGATGGTCCTTAGCCACCATGCAGGTGCTGGGAATTGAACCCAGGTCCTCTGCAAGAGCTGTCTGAGCTCTTAACTGCTGAGCCACCTCTCCAGCCCCAACTTTTAACTGTTTTTTAAGTCTACAAATTGGGGCTGGAGAGATGGCTCAGCAGTAAAGAGCCTTGACTGCTCTTGCAGAGGACCTGGGTTCTATTCTCAGCACCCACATGGTGGCTAACAACCTTCTGTAACTCCAGTTCCAGGGGATAGGATGCCTTCTGTCCTCCATGGGCATTGCATGACATGGGTGCACTTACATACATGCATGCAATACATTCATACTCATAAAATAAAAGAAAGTCAAATATTTTAAGTCTATAAATGATCTTTCAACTAGCATATATTTTTATTTATTACTTGATGATGAAATGCAGTACTAGAAAACAACAACAACAACAACATCAGAGTTGAGATAGTCAGCAGAATACAAGCATGAGGACCTAAGTTCAGATTCCAAGCACCCAAGTAAAAAGCTGGCCATGGCAGTACACATGTGGAACTCAGCACTGGAAGTCAGAGGTAGGTGGATCTCTGGAACTCACTGGCCAGCCAGTCTAGCCAATTGGTATGCACTGGGGTCAGTGAGAGACCCTGTCTCAAAAAAATATGATTGAGCATGATAGAAGAAGACATCCCAATATCAATGTCTGCCCTCATCATATGCATGTATCCACATATGCACAGAGAGAGAGAGAGAATAAGTACATACATCATACATATGAAATGAAAGAAAGAAAAGTAAGAAGTAATACCTTTCCAAATAATCACTGCTTCCATTACCTAGTGTGTAAAGTAATAAATGTAGATACATTTAAATAAATACTTTTTATATAAAAGATGTAGTGAGAATGATGTAATTAACAGTCATTGTAGGGGCAGGAGGCATGGGTGGTCATACTCCCAGGAGGCTGTACTTGAAGGGCAGCTTCTAGGATCTGGAGCTGCAGCCTGTGTGATGCTGGAGACAAGTACCTTTATGAGAAAGCAGATCGTGGTGGGTGCCCTGAACCTTCTTCACACTCTCCTGTAGCTCCAGAAGTGTCTCCTAGAGGGCTTGTATAGTGTGGGGACTGTAAAAATCTCCAGTTGATATTCCAGCTGGAGACCTAGAGTAGCTGGAACCATGCCGTTCTTCACTTTAAGAAAATCCCTAGAGATTCCTATGTGGAAATTTATGCCATTTGTTGGCCCCGTAGTTTCCTAAAGATGAAGGTACCTCTGGCATTCTGCAACAAATGAATCATTTGGCAACCTGTGACTTTGGAGTCTTCTGGAAAGTTTCTTCTTGGGGGAGAGCTGGTTACTGGGAAGACTGGAGGTGGGATGGGAACATGACATTGAGAAACTTGAGAAGCACAAGATGGAAATAAAGTGAATGCCAGATTCATTTATTGGGTTATTAGGCATTCTCAAACCAGCAGGACCTAGGATTGACGAGTATTAAGGGGTGAAAGCAGGTTTTAAGAGAAAGCTGGGATCAGTATGGAGCAGGTTGCCTCCAACTGGTCTTGCTGTCTAATGAGGATGGTAGGTAAAATTCAAGGGGCAAATCCTCTTCTAGAGAGAAGGTCCAAAAGAAGACCTTAAAGAAAATCTAAGCTGTATATTGAAAAAAGCACCCCAAAGGACTCTAATTTTAAAATGTAAATGTGAGTTTACTAAGATTGAGAAAGAGTAAGAGCAGCAATGGCCACGCATTGTTAATTCTCTGGTGTTTGTATAATTAAAGGTTAATTGCATTGACAAACGACCTTATAACGTAAAGGAAGCCAGGTATGGTGGTGCATGCCTTTGATCCCAGCACTTTGGGAGGTAGAGGCAGGGTGGATCTCTGTGAGTTCCAGGCCAGCCTGGTCTACATAGTGAGTTCCAGGCCAGATGGGGCTACAGGGAGACCCTGTCTCAAAAAGAACCCCCCCAAAAAAAAGAAAAGAAAAAAAAGAAGTGTAAAGGAAGCAGGTTTGGATGACGGCAGGGTCCTTTCTTGAAAGAGTACATTCCAAACTTGTTTCATTCAACTTTATACCACTCTTGCTCATAGGACTAATTCGTTTCATTATTGGGGGCTTTACATCAATATTTAGCAATCTATATCCAGCAAATCAGAGAATCAGCTTGTTAATGCTAGAAGACTTTGAGTTTGTCTTTATCTTTAACTAATTCAATTTCAAGAGAGGAAATTAAGGTCCTTAAGAGGAGATGTCTTACCCATTCATGCTCCTATGTATTGAGCATATTCATTTATTCAAATATTAGCTCATCTAATCTTTGTAACTGCAAGTGAGGCCAGTCTCATAAACCACACTAATGTTAGAATCAAAGGATCTAGGATAAATTTCTAACTTTGCCATTTGCCTGTTTATCGAGTTTGTATAACCTATAATATGTCTTTGAACTATATATTTTGTATTATAAGACAGACATAATAAACATATATTTTGTATTATAAATAAACTATATATTTTGTATTATAAGACAGACATAATAAACACCTTTGTGCAAGGTTTTGTGGGAAGGTTTATAAGAGACTATGTATACAAATGAAAGGAATACAGCTTTGTCAAGTATTTCTTTACTGTTACATATAAAACTGGTATGTTATGTTCAGTTAGTAAATGTAGAGGTATCACAAAGGTGTGTATATTTTAAGCTTAGGAACCTTTTTTTTTTTTTTTACACGTACATATATTTTTTATTATTTCTCAGGCTTTCGGGACTAGTACATTTCCATCAGGTTTTTCCTGCCACCTAAATGGTGTGAAAACTTTACCCCCATGGTTCTTTTCCATTTTCTTGGCTCCTATGGTTACAATAGTATTCAATAGTATACAATAGTATACAATAATACACAATAGTATACATACTCAAGTCTAAGGATTTGGTGCTTAGGAACCTTTTATGTTTGGCAGATTCTATAGCAATCAGTAAATAAATAGATGTAAGGATCCTCAGTTTTGAAGATTGAGCAGAACTTAGAAGAGATGTTGAACTCATCAAATCATAAATAGCCACCACTGTCTTAAACACATACTTTAAATTGGAATTTTAGCCTGTGAGAAAGCACAGTGCAATTCATTTGTTCATAGGAATATAAAATTTAAGTGAAAGTTCTCATCTGCAGAGAATATTCTTCTCCATATAACAAGATATAACAAGATAAATTGTGATGACCCACACAGAGAAACAACCACAGTAATTCTCACAGTCCACACTTCAGGTGTTTCACATGTGCAAATTATTATGCTATTTATAATATATTTCCACCATAGGAGGAGATAAAACTACAAGTACAACTGATCAGTCTACTTTGTTTGTTAAAGAATGAAAACAAACCAAATGTTCTTGCCATAAAATAGCTGTATATGGAAAGAAACTTAATTATTAACAACTCAAAGTAACTATTTTTGATACCTTTTCAAATTTAGTATTTCACAGACAAGAAGTACTCATATGTATGGTGCCTCTGGTACATTCTAGATCCTACACTTATATCTCAAATCTCTCTGGGTTAGGGTTAGGGTTATAGGGTTAGGGTTAGGGTCAGGGTTGTTACAGTTAGGGCTAGGGCTAGGGCTAGGGCTAGGGCTAGGGTTAGGGTTAGGGTTAGGGTTAGGTGTTAGGGTTAGAGCTAGGGCTAGTGCTAGGGTTAGTGCTAGGGCTAGGGTTTAGGGTTAGGGTTTAGGGTTAGGATGGATGTTAGGGATAAGGTTAGGGTTAGGGTGATCATTAGTGTGAGGGTTAAAGTTGTGAGTTATAGGGTGAGGTAAAACGTCACTCTAAGGTTGTGAACATGCTGTCGGCTTTTGTTCTTGTTATGAATGTCTGCTGCAACTCCATAACTACTGTCATGCTCTAATACCTCCAACTCACAAAACCTCTGAAATCATAAAATTTTGAATTCTTGACATGGTACATATTTTGGATATAATTTTATCACAGCTGCTGCCTGAACAAAATAGTAAAAAAAAGAACTGCTCCCTTCAAACCCCCATGACTTTGCAAGAGGGTCAACAGTGCATCATTTCTAATTGTCTCCTTTCATTTATCCAGATTCACATTTGAAAACTGCATCAGTATTTGGCTCACCCCTGGCTTCTCCCACCTTGGTTATATGTTCTCTAAACACATTCATTTCTCCCTTAAATCTCCAGCCAAAGCTCTCCCCATGGGCCCTTACCCCGTTGTCCATACCAGCAGGGAGAGATAATTTGCTATTGATCTGATAGTATGTGCCCATTTAAGAGTTTATTTCCTTGGGCTGTGAAGTCATCTCAAAAGTTAAGAACATTGGCCACTCTTGCAGAGGACCTAGGTTCCATTCCCAATATCCAGTTGGCAGATAACAACCATTCTTAACTCCAGTTCCAGCGGTTCTGACATTCTCTTCTGACCCTCCCAGGCATTGCATGCCATGTGTGCACTTACATACAATGGAGGCAATTCATTCATACACATAAAATAAAAATAATGTTTTTTTAAAAAAGAGTTTATTTCCTTCCTTAAATCCTTGCTGCTGCTTTTTCTAAAACAAACAAGCTAGTTGTCCCACTATCCATTTAGTCCAAAAGGATGTTTGGAACAGGGCTTCTCCAATTTTACTCTGCACTTAGGATGCCCCAGGATCTTGTTAAAATGCAGTTCAGAAAGTCTGGGTGTGGCCTGAGCATCTGTGGTCCTAGAGAGTGTCCAGATAGCACTCTCTAGTGGCCAGAGGCCAAAGCAATGTTTTTTGGGCTTGGGACTTTCCTGTCTGCTGGTAGTTTGGCAGTTTTGGAGATAAAGGAACAAATCCATCTTGGTCACAGTCACATTGACCATTTAAAATGTAGAACTAATGAAGGTTTTTCACAGAAATATATTTTAAAAAATTTCCCCATATGAAAAAAGATGAGATTAGTGTTTTGCCCCAGCTAATCTTGTCCATATTGGAAAGCTCATTCTGACTGGTGTTGGTACTTGATGAGTATCCACTTTGGTTGTTCATATAATATCACAATTTATAAATCTAGGTCAATCCCTCTATTGAAATTCTGTAGGAAATAAAAAGCAGATACAAAGGAACAGTAAAAATGCTTCAGTCTGGGGCTGGAGAGATAGCCTAGCTCTTGCAGAGGACCCGGGTTCGATCCCCAGCACCCACATGGTGGCTGAGAACCGTCTGTAACTCCAGTTCCAGGGGAATCCAACACCCTTTTCCGACCTCCGAGGCATTGCACAACACGGGTGCACTAACCTACATGCAGATTGTACATTCATAAACATCTAAAAGAAAATTTAAAAAAATTAAAAAAAATTTTTTTAAATGCTTCAGTCCACCATGGCATATGAAGATGTAGCAATAAAGACTCCAGGAACACAGGCTGTGGTTTTAGGGGCCTGGAAGGTGAATGTGAGAGCTGACATACACAGAGAAACCAAGAGGAGAAGAATGCAGAATTGACCTATCAGCTCACCCCTCTCCTCAGCAGGACTTCCCTGCTAGAAAGCATGCTGTAGGTGTTCACAGAATTAGAAAAGCTCTGCCTTGCAGCTGGGCTTGGTGGCACAAGCCTTTAATTCTAGCACTCGGGAGGCAGAGGCAGAGGTAGAGGCAGGCCTCTCTGAATTCAAGGCCAGTCTGGTCTACGTAGTGAGTTCCAGGCCAGCTGGGGCCACAGGGGGACACTGTCTTGAAAAGACCAGGAAAAAAAAGCTCTGCCTTTACTTTCAGAGCAGAGAGAGGAAATCTTTTATGCCTTCTCTGATAAGACCCTTAAATGTTTGTAGGACAAGTAAAAAATATTTTCAAATACGAGTATCTTCAAATTTGGTCCAAAATTGAAGCAACGTCCTAAGTCATAGGAATGTCATTCAAAGCTATACACTCAGAAGAAAAATGGGTCAACCTATACTTTTGCCAAACTATTCCTTAAGCCAGTTTAACTAAAAAAAAATGAACTCACTAGACACTGTAGCACACATCACTAAGCCCAGCAGTGAGAAATAAAGACAAATGGGTCATGAGTTCAAAGTCAACTTGGGCTACATAGCAAGGCCTTATCTCAAAGAGCCATCAAAACATAATGAACTGTTGGACCTGATTTTCAAGGTGTAAAACCTTTCTGATCATGTGTGTTTACTAAGTAATATTTCATTTTCACTTCAACAATATGATGGTTAAGTTTAGGTGTCAACTTAATGAGATCTAGAATCATTTGGGGACATGTAGCATACCTGTGGAGATGATCTTGATCAGGTTAATTGTAGTTGGAGGACCCTCCCTCCATACTGTGGGTGGCACCATTGCCTGGTTGGGACCCTGGACTCTGTAAATTAGGAGAAAGTGCAGCACAAGCATTGCTTGCTCTCTGCCTCCTAACAATGGATGCGATGCGACCAGCTACCTCGAGCTCTGGCCCCAGGACATCCTCCAACCTGGTGGACTGTACCCTTGAATAGTAAGCTAAAATAAACACATTCTCTCTTAAGTTGCTTTTGTCAGGGTATTTTATCACAGCAACAGGAAAGTAAATAATGCAAACAATATCATCAGTGAATATATAATATAAAACCTTCTTGGCTTAGAAAAAGAAATAACACTTCAAAGTATCTTCTTCTTTTTGATTCCTTTGTTGCAGAAAAGACTTTCCAGTTTGAAAAATGTTTGTTCTGTGCCTGATGAACAGACCAGAAAAGGAATGTTAGGGACGCACTGACAAAATCCTGTCAGGGTGGCAGGAAAGTATTTGCTTAGCAAATAAGCATGACTACTGCTTTGGCAGAGAGAAGCTAGATGGCCCCTAATGCATCTTCTGATCTTTATTCAATGAATATTTAATGAGTGCCTTGCAGTACGCCAGGTGCTGTTCCTACCTCACATTCTAGCAGGAAGAAGATGTAGCTGTGTAGTATATTACTAAGCCACAGCCCTCACAGGGTTTGTGAGTAGTGTAATGAAGGTTGTGAGGGGCTGGAGAGATGGCCTAGCAGTTAAGAGCACCAACTGCTCTTACAGAGGACCTGGGTTCGATCCCCAGCACCCACATGGCGGCTGAAAACCATCTGTAACACCAATTCCAGGAGAACTCCACTTCCAGGGGAATCCGAGACCCTCTTCTGACCTCCGCACCATTGCACGACACGGGTGCACAAACCTAGTGTAGACAGTACATTCATACACCCAAAAATAAATAAAATTTTAAAAATGTTTAAAAAAAAAGAAGGTTGTGAATGTTGGTTGGATATTAAACTTGAGGTTAGTGTGCTGGAGAGCTTTAGTGTCAACTTGACACACCTGGGTTGAGGGAGGCTCAACTGGGTAGTTGCTTCCATTGGACTGGCCTTGTGGCCATGTCTGTGGGGTATTTTCTTGGTTGTTGAGTGATGTGGGAGGGCCCAGCCGACTGTGGGCAGGCCAACCCTGAGTATATGGTCCTGTATTGTATAAAAAAGCAGTTGGAGCATGGGCCAATGGAGCAAGCCAGTAAGAAGCATTCCTCCATGTCCTGTGCTTCAACTCCTGCCCCCAGGTTTCTGCTCTGAGTTCCTACCTTGGGCTCCTTCTGTGATGAACTGTGACTTGGGAGATGTGAACTGCATAAACCCTTTCTTCCCCAAGCTGGTATTGGTCAGAGTGTTTTGTCACAGCAATCTAAGAGAAATTCGAACAGAAATTGGTACCTGAGAATGGACTATTGCTGTAACAGACTTAAACTTGGTGTTTCTTGGAGGACTGTAGAAGCTTTTGGAACTTTGGACTGGAAAAGCCATTGATTTCTTAGAGTTTGTGGCTATGGAACTTGGAGCAGTTGTGCTAAAAGAGGTGTAGATGATGAAGGCCTGGCTTGTGAAGCTTAGGAGGGAAGCGGAGATGATCAAGGCTGTTTGTAGGATATTTCTGAATTGAGAATCTGTGGGTTCTGGTCAGCTGGAGCTGAAGAATCATCTGTAACAAGAGACCAGAACCTAAAGTGAAACCTTTGTTTTACTGGGACAATTGATGCTGGTTAGTGGGGCTGAAAAATCAGCTGTAATAAGAGACCAGCATCACTATAGTGAAATCTGGGAAGAATTTCCTTAAGGTCAGCATACAGAAGCCATGGTCCAGAGGGGGCCCAAGCCTCCATCTCAAACCAGAAGCAGGACTTGGTAATGTGTCTTCTATATGATTTTGGCATTGAAATATGAAGGGGTCACAGAGAGCAGCTAAGTGTTTGCGCTGTGAGAGGCCAGGAAAGGCCATTGGTGAAAGTGTACCTCAGTTGCAGTGAAGACCCCAGTATTACCGGGGTCATGAAGAGAAGCTGAGGCTTTGCACTAGGAGAGGTCAGTGGTGCATTAAGGTTAGGGGTTAGTGTTAAGGTTAGGGTTAGGGTTAGGGTTAGGTTAGGGTTAGGGTTAAGTCAGGATTAAGGTTAGGTTAGGGTTAGGGTTAGGGTTGGGTTAGGGTTAGGGTTAGGTTAGGGTTAGGGTTAGGTCTTTTAATTAAATGTCAAGTCTTAGAAGATATGAGAGTAATCATATTGGAGAGAAACCCTGCAAATGTGAAGAATGTGATGAGTCCTTTAATCAATTGTCAACTCTTAGATCACATCAGTGAATACATACTTGAGAGTATCCCTATTGTTGTGAAGAATGTGAGAAGGCCTTAACTTACATGTTAATTACATCAGAAAGTTCATTCTGGAAGGTAACCCTACAAAATTGAAGAGTGTTACTAGTCCTTTAATCAAATACCAAGTCTTAGATTGTATCAGTGAACATGTACTGGAGAAAAACCCTACAGATGTGGAGAATGTGACTAGGCCTTTACTTTTATGGCAAAATTTTCAATTTAACCAGAGAATTTATTCTAGGGAGAAACTTTACAAACGCGAAGAATATGAAAATTCCTTTCCTGAAGGCTCCGTAGATAGGGAATATCAGAGAATTTATACTATAAAGAAATCCTAGAATTGAAAGTTGTGCAAAGTTTTTATTATATTTCAGCCCTTAAAGAATTCATAATAAAGGGAAAGACTACAAATATAAATGATGTAGAAATCCCTTTAACTGTATATCACATGGTAGAGTTATCAAAAATTCATAGTGCAGAGAAAGTTTACAATGGCATAGAATTTGGTAAATTCTTTTTTAAAAAAATTTTTTTTCATTTTTTTAACAATAAGTAATAATTTATGAGTACAATCATCCTTCATGTAAAACCAATTTGCAAGCAGTTGTGCCCAAACCCACACAGCCCAAGTGTCCCACCATCCAGCTGGGGAGCTTGTATGTTCAATCAATTTGATCAAATAAGTGTCCAGCCTATATTGCTGTAGTTTCACCATTCACCCCAATCACAGCCCTTACATTCTACCATGCCCCCTCTTCTGCAGATTGTTCCCTAGGCTTAGAAAAGGGGCACAGGTGGACAAGAAGCAAAACAGTCTTTCTCTGGAGCTGTCGTTTTGGACTGTGGTCAATTCTGGCTGTTTCCTTTCACAGGCTGACAGTTTGTCCAGGAATAACCTTTCAGTTCCACTAATGAAGCCCAGGCATTTAGATATATAGGTATTTAAACAGTACTAATTGTTATGGTAGGTTACTTTGGTATAGACACAGATATTTGGATGGTATGTTAATCTACAAATTACATTTTTTTCCTGTAAAATATGACAGGGTCTTACTGTGGCTTATAACATCTCCTAACCACTAGAGGATGTAAGCTTGTGGCATCAGCCATGGGTTTTTCCTCTAAGGAGAGAGCTAATAGCCAATTAGATTTGGGATATACGGGCATATGGCTGCCACTGCTGCACAATATTTCCAGGCAGGTGAGGTGTAGCTGGTGCTGATGGAGGAGTCTTGCTTAACTCAAGTGGACCTATATTTGCTTTATTGGTTTAGTGGTCTTTGGTAACACTCTCTGGTATTCCAGAGACCAACTGTACAGTTGCAAGTGCGGTTTCAATACATCTTTCCCATGCTTACATCAGGTCTTTGACAGCAGGGCCTTATTGCCTCTCTTCTTGCAGGTACCCCAGTTTACAGGCAAGAAGCCTTTACCTTTTAGGGGGGCTTGGCTCCCCTGGCCAACATCTCCTTGGTAGAATAATCCATTGCTGATATCAGAGCTCTTCGGTGTTAATATATTTTGCTTAAGTGCACAGCCTAAGGAGACTTTAGTATTATATTTGGTTCTGAATAGAGAATAATCCTTTTCACAGTTCCTATGTCAATTAGTCAATTAAAGAAGGCAGTTTTGCCAGTTTTATAAGAGATTACCTCTATGACAGTTGGCTCCAATTTACAGTTAGAGAACAACCTCATCATCATCATCATATTCCTCCTTGTTCTATGGAGAGGTAAGAAAATCTCTCTTTGCGGTACCTAGAAGGTAAGATTCATTAGGACTCATTATAAATAGTTGTTACAAGTAGGATCCACAGAGGGGTCTGATGCCTGTAGCAGTCTGATGCTTTTCTTCCTTTCAATGTTCAGACAGGCCAACCTTTCTGCTGGCATTTCCTAGTACATCCTACACAATGCAAAGCTGTGTCTCTTCTTTCTTGGCTGTTAAGTTGGTGACATAGGCATACCTCCTATCTTAGAATTTATGAGTGCAAAAACTAGGTTTGCACTATCTGTATCCCCATTTTTTTTTTTTTTGTTTTTTGACCATGAATCTCAGAAAGGGCAAGTTTGTAGTATATAACCTATAAGGTGGAATCAGTGGGCATAGATTTCATCAAGATTCACCATAGCTGTTTTGGGTGACTGCTATCGTGATAATTTGGAAGCAAACTTAATTTCTTAGTAAATCATCTTTACGGGTAAAAAGAAGCTAAAGAATTACAAACAAAAATTTAGAGAACATTTGTTATGGCCAAATACCAAAGTTATTTTTAATCAATTAGAAACAAATGTGGTGACACAGCTATATTTCCAATACAGGTGCTTACCATAAGATTATCACTTGTAAAGTGTTTTGAAATACTACATATTTACTTACTAGTCTAACACATGTAACGCTGTAGGAGCAGAGTCTGAGCAAAACTGGATACTTGTTGAACTCACTCAATTAAATATCATTAATCGAATATACCCATTTGTCCCCTCCACCGCCTCCCACCCTCGTTTCACCATTTTAGTCAGTTTCTGATGCAGTCTTTCTGTTTGTTGTTTTTACACTATGCATCCCTCTCAAGAAATATTTATACTGGGTTATTGGTACTAGCATCCAAATGAGGGAACCATTCATGTCTTTGTTTCTTTGGACTGTTACTTCACTTATTATAATAATCTTAGTCGCCATCCATTTCCTGCAAAGTTCATGATGTTGTCTTCTTTACTGCTGCATAGAACTCTCGTTGTGTACATGTACCACATTTTCTATCACATTGTCAGTTGAGGGGCATGGTGGTTCCAGCTTTTTGCTATTGTGTAAAAAGCTGCAATAAAAATTAGCTTGTGCATGTTATCTCTGCAGTAAGATGGTCTGTGGATACCCAGGGAGTGGTTGAATGGGTCAAATGGCAGCTCTTTTGAGTCTTCCAAGGGTTCTCCACACTGCTTCCATAGTGGCTGTATATGAGTTACATTTCCCACCTCTCCAGCAATTGGTATCACAGTTATTCCTATTCCTGCTCAGTCTTATTTGAGTAAGATATATCTAAGTGTTTATTATTTGCATTTCCTTATTATTTAGCGTTGAACATTTTAAGATGTTTCTCGCCATCACCTTCCTCTGTGAAGTTTCTATTTCAGATCTTTCCTCCATCTTTTGAGTGATTCCTTTGTTTCTTTCTTCTTTGTTTTTTGAGTAGCTCGTATACTCTGGAAATTTAATGCTTTGTCAGATGTATCTGCTTGTGAATGTTTCCTCCACTCTGTGGGGGTATCTCTTCATTCCTGTATGTTTCTTTTTGATGTACAGAGCTTTTTAGTTTGATGAGTTCCCACTTTATCAATTGTCGATCTTATTTCTTGTACAGCTGCTGTCTGATTTAGGAAGTCTTTTCCTACACCTATGTCTTTGCAGTCTGCTGCCAAGTTTTTCTTCTCACCTTCAGGTTTCATTGAGGTCTTTGTTCTATTTGTATTTACTTTTTGTACAGGTTGAGAGTGTAGGGGTTTAATTTCATATTCTTTGCAGGTGGTGATCCAGTTTTCCAACACCACTACTGAATGAATGCTGTCTTTCCTCCATTTGTGTCTTCTTGGCCCCTTGTCAAATATGTTTGATGCTGAAATTGATGTGCTCAGGTTGGTCTTCAGTTTTATTCCTTGGTCAACAGGTCTGTTGTTTTGCCAATACCAGCTGTTTTTATGACTTATAGCCGTAGATGTCTGGTATAGCTATCCCCCGCTGATTGCTCTTTTTGCTCAGGGTTGCTTGGCTATTCAGGACTTTGTTTTTCCAAATGAAATTGAGGATTTTTTTTTCCAAAGCCTGTGAAGAAGCTTTGGGGATTTTGATTGGGTATTGCATTAAATCTTTACACGAGTTTGGGTAGAATGGACATTTTTCTACTATTTATTTTCCCAATCCATGAGCATGGGAGGTTTGTCCATCTTCTGATGTCTTCTCAATTTCCTTCTTTCAGGGGTTTAAAATTTTTGTTGTAGAGATCTTAGTGTCTTTGGTTAGTTTTGCCCCTAGGTATTTATGTTTTTTGAGGCTTATTGTAAGTGGGAAGGTCTCTTTGTATTCTTCTTCAGTTGCTTGTTGTTGGTGTAAAGAAAGGCTACTGATTTTTCTAGATTTATTATTGTTATCCTGTGTTTTCTAGGAGTTTTCTAGTTTTCTGGTGGTGTTTTTAGCATCCTTAGTAGACAATCATATCATTGACTTCCTCTTTTCCAAGCAAAGGGATAGCTTGACTTCCTCTTGTTCCATTAAACTCTTTTAATTTCTTTCTTGCCATGCGTATTGCCTAGCAAGGGCTATTGAAGCACTATATTGAAAAAAAAAAAAAAAAAAAAAAAAAAAAAAAGGGAATGCTTCTGTCATTTCCCCATTGGTGATATGGCTGTGGGTTTCTTGTATTGGCTTTGATTACATTGGGGAATTGATCCTTTCCAGTCCATCCCTTCTAGGACTTTTAAACTGAAGGGTGCTGGATTTTGTCAAAGGCTATTCTCACATCAATTGAGATGATGTGTGGTTTTGTCCATCCATTATATGCTTGAATGTATTTATTGATTTTCATATGTTGAACCACCCATCTGCAAGAATTCCCAAACTTGGTCATGTGGATGATCTTCTTTTTTTTTTTTTTTAATTTTTTTTTAATTTTTTTTATATAGAGGGAATGATGTTTGCATGCAGGTATGTGCACCCGTGTCGTGGCAATGCGCGGAGGTCAGAAGAGGGTCTCAGATTCCCCTGGAATGGAGATTCTCCTGGAATTGGAGTTTACAGACGGGTGTTCTCAGCGCCATGTTGGTGCTGGGGATCGAACCCGGTCTCTGCAAGAGCGTCGGTGCTTTCAACCGCTACTAGGCTGATCTCTTCCAGCCCGATCCTTTCTTTTTTTTTTTTCTCACATATTTATTTATTTTTTAATCTAGACCTGTGTTCTCGCCCATCCCCACCCCGCCAGAGCTCATTGCATTCTGCCAAACATGCCTTTTCATCTCTATAGTCTTTCCAATATTCTCCATGGGGAAGTTGACTGTTTTTTTCAGCAGAAGTTTACTTTCAGTCAGTTCTTTGATGCAGTTCCTTTCTGTTGTTGTTGCTGTGTTTCCAATAGTTGCATTATGCCCAACTGCCTTTGCACAACGCCTCAGGGCTACACAAGAAATACTTTACAACTGGGTAATTGGCACTAGCATCCACAGATGGGGATACCATTCGTGGTTTGTTTTATCTGGGACTGTGTTACTTCACTCGCATGATTGTCCTTTACTCCAGCGATTTCCTGCAAATGTCATGATTCATCTTTTTTTACCTGTTGCATAAACTCCATTGTGTAGACATGTACCACATTTTCTCTATCCACTCGGTCAGTTGAGGGGCATTTTAGGTTGGTTCCAGTTGCTCCTTGCTTTATTGTGAAAGAGAGCTGCAATAAACATGAGCCATGGCATGTAGCTCTGTGGTGACATAAGTCTTGAGAGGTACATGCCCAGGAGTTGGTATGGCTGGGTTGGGTGGCAATTCATTCCAAGTCTTCCAAGGTCTCCCACATGCTTTCCATAGTGGCTTGTACGCGTTTACATTCCCACAAGCAGATTGATGAGTGTTCCTTTCCCACAACCTCTCCACACTGGTATCATTGTTTTCTGATCCTGGCCGGATGATCTTCTTTGATGTGGGTCTGTGTGTGATTTTCAAGTATTTCGTTTAGAATGGCATCTGTGTTCTTAGGGAGATGGGTCTGTATCTTTTCCTTTTCTGTTGTAATCTTTACCTGAGTTTTGGTATATTAGGCGTGATGCTGGATTTCATTAGAAGGAGTCTGGGAGAACTCCCTCCATTGTATCCTTCTAAACAATTGAGTAGTAATGGTTGTAAGTCTTTTCGAATATTTCATAGAATTCTGCCATTGAAACCAATTCTGGACCTGGGCATTTTTGGTTGGAGAGTTCCTTTGACTATGAGTACGCTCATACAACGAGGTGCTGCGTGCTAACTTATTACATCTTCCAAATTTCTCTTGTATTATCTGGTCTATTTAGTGCTATGTCAATCTCTTCATTTGGTTGAGCTTTGGTGATTTCCCAGGTTTTCAGATATTCATCATTTCTTCTAGGTTTTTTCAAACTTGGTAGAGTATTAGGTTCTTGAAATTCATCCCTTATGATTGTCCTGATCTTTTCATTGTCTGATGTGATATTTCCATTTTCATAACAAATTATATTGATTTGGAAGGTGCCTTGCTCCTTTCTTTTGGTTAACTGGGCTAGAGGTCTGTCTATCTTGTTTATTCTCTCAAAGAACCAACTTTTGGATTCATTGATTTTTTGTATGGTTTTCTTTGTTTCTATTTCATTGATCTCTGCTCTGATTTTTGTTATTTCTTCTTGTCTGCTGCTTTTAGGGTTCATTTGTTGTCTCTCAAGTATTTTTAGCTGCAGTGTTAGATCATTCACTTGTGCTCTTTCTGTTTTTTTGATGTGGGCACTAAGAGCTATAAACTTCCCTCTTAGGACTGCTTTTAAAGTGTCCCATAGGTTTTGCTGTGTTGTATTATCATTGTCATTCAGTTCCAGGAATGTTTTTATTTCTTTCTTGATCCATTCAATATTCAGGAGAGTGTTGTTTAGTCTCCATGTGTTCTTATAGGTTGTAGGGTTTATCTTTGGGTTGATATTGAGTTTTATTGCACTGTGGTCTGACAGAATGCATGAGATTATTTCAATCTTTTTGTATTTGTTGAGTTTTTTCCTGTGTCCCAGTATATGGTCTATTTTAGAGACTGTTCCGTGGGGTGCTGAGTAGAAAGTGTATTCTCTGGTGTTTGGGTGAAATATTCAATAGATGTCTGTGAGGTCCATTTGGTGTATTGTATCATTCAGTTCAGATGTCTCTCTGTTTATCCTTTGTCCTGTTGATCTGTCTAAAGGACTTAGTGGGGTATTGAAGTCCCCTATTATTAGTGTGCCGGGGTTAATCTGTGCCTTGAAATCCTGAAGAATTTTCTTTATAAAGTTTGGTGCACCAGCGTTTGGTGCATATGTATTCATGATTGTAAGATCTTCATTGTCAATTGTTCCTTTAATAAAGATGTAATGGCCCTCTTTGTCTTTTTTGATTTCTTTTGCTTTGAAGTCTATTTTGTCTGATATTAGAATAGCAACACCTGCTTTCTTTTTGGAACCATTTGCTTGGAATATGTCTGGAAAACCAACTCTTCATAAAATACTTGAAACAATTCAAAGGGCAGAAGAGAGAAGCAACAATCCTCAAACACCTAGGTAAAGAAACTAATAAAAACATAACCGTAGGAGTAGAATCAGAAGCTAAAAGTCCAAATGGATAATAAGGTGAAAGGGAACAACATCCATCTTTCAATTATAACCTTAAATATTGATGGGCTAGGGGCTGGAGAGATGGCCTAGCGGTTGGGAGTGCCGACCGCTCTTACAGAGGACCCGGGTTCGATCCCCAGCACCCACATGGCAGCCGAGAACCGTCTGAAACTCCAATTCCAGGAGAACTCCAGTTCCAGGGGAATCCGAGACCCTCTTCTGACCTCCGCGGCATTGCATGACACGGGTGCACAGACTTGCATGCAGACAGTACATTCATACACATACAGAAATAAATAAAATAAAAAATAAAATAAAATAAAATATTGATGGGCTAAAGTCCGCAATCAAAAGGCATAGACTGGGAGAATGGATTAGGAAACAAAACCCATCTATATGCTGTCTACAAGAAACCCATCTCAATTTCAAGGATAGGCACCAACTTAAGGTGAAAGGATGGAAGAAAATATTCCAAGCAAATGGTAAGTTCTTTACTCTCCTCTCAATCTTTAGAAAACAAAGCAATATATTCTAGATGGATATGTTCAAAAATATGGAAAATGTTGAAACATTTATCTTTATATATTATGAAACTTTATAATATATTGAAAACAGAATTAGATATAAAATTATAAAACATGAAATATTTACTTCTAACTCAATAAGATCAATTAATAAGCAGAACAAACTAGGAACATAAACAATATGAGGAAATCTTTACAGAGCATCCAATCTTGCTGAAAATAACAGGATCCTTATTGTAGAGAAAACCTGCAGGTAAAAATTGTCAGCCAGCATTTGCAAATTTCTTCCATCTCAGCAAACATCTGAAATTTCATAGAGAACAAGAACTTCACAAAATTTTAGGATTAATATCTCATTAATTACTCACAGAATACACAGGTTGAATAAAGCAGGTAAATGTCATGTGTTGCCTGCCACATGGTCTCTAAGTAGCATGTGAATATGTGAAAAATATTCATGCATATATGCAACTTAAATGCATAGGAATACCTTAATTTACAAAACAAAAGGGAACAATGTCAATATCAATGTCAAAAGCATCTTCAGGCTAGTTGGGATCACTCTCCACATCAGAAAATGCCTCTCAGAATCTTTGATCTCCTTGATTGAAGAAAAGCACTCTGCCTGTGGACACATGGTCAAACTTATTTTTCATTTCAGGTGTGTTGTCATTCAGTGATGTGGCTGTGGACTTCCCACAAGAGGAGAGGGAATGCCAGGAGGTAAGAGGGCTTTGTTTAGAAACCTGATGGTGGAGTATTACAGCTCTTTTGTTTTCTGGTGAGAAGAATTTTCTTACAAAATTTCTAACTCATACTCAGAATTCCTTGTGGAGCTACTATGTATGTGTGTTAACTTTGTGTGAATGAGAGTCACATCTCATGAAGTGAAAATCACAGAAGAGAAAAGAACAGTTTAATGTAATTTTGCCTATTTTTCATGTTTGTCCTTTTGGGGGGGGTATGCTTCTTTCATTTTTGTTCCATGATAAGTTCAGAAACTTTATAGCATATAATAATATCACCCCAGTCATAAAGTTTCAGTTAAATTCTGGAATTTTGGCTGAGGTGTAATTAGAAGTGGAACACTAATTATGTGAACTGAAGATGTGTAAATATCAGTGTTCTGAGAGAATATTGCAAATGTTGAATCATTGGTAGTTCCCTGTTGTGTTTTCTCCTTATCTATTGAACACTCTATTGTGTTAGAAATCCAGGTATTGCTGGGCGTGGTGGCGCACGCCTTTAATCCTAGCACTTGGGAGGCAGAGGCAGGCGGATCTTTGTGAGTTCAAGGCCAGCCTGGTCTACAGAGTGAGTTCCAGTCCAGCTGGGGCTACAGGGAGACCCTGTCTCGAAAAGAAAAAAAAAAAAAAAAAATCCAGGTATTTCTAAGGACTCAAATCTTGAACCATCCAGCACAGGAATAGGAAGGTGCTAGGGCACTTGATGTCTTGTCCATTAAGGTGTGAGCACCTGGGATCCTGGGGGTGATAGTGATGTCTTGAATCACACACAAGAGGCAGTTAGTCCTGGGGGACACATCTCTGCACACATTGTTAGTGTTGAATCAAATAATAAATCATTAGAAATTAAGTTTGTTAGACATGGACTCAGACATCCATAAATTAAAATGCAATATTACAGGATAGTTTACTCTTTTCAAAATGTTCGATTTATTATTTTTCTTTTTTAAATATATGAGTATATTGCCTGCATGTATACCTGAGTCATGCAGTGCCCCTTGAGGTAAGAAGGAGTCATTAAATCTTTTGGAACTGTAGTTATGAATTGTTGTGAGCTGCTATGTGTGTGCTCAGAATATAACTGGGATCTTCTGCAAGATCAATCAGTCCTCTTAACTGCTGAACCATCTATTCAGCCCCTAGTTAATGTTTAGCCCCCTTTTAAAATTAATTTAGGAAAATTTTTATTATTTTTTATGCATTAAGTGTATTGGTTGCATGTATGAAAATACACCTACAATGTCCATTGAGTTTGAAAAAGGGTCTCAGATCACCTGTAACTGTAGATGTTTTTTAGTTGCCATTTGGGTGCAGGGACTTGAGTCTGGGTCCTCTTCAAGAGAAGCCAGTGTTTTTTTGTTTTTGTTTTTTTGCTTTTTGTTTTTTATCTCTGAACCATCTCTCCATCCCCCTAATATTAAATTTTGACAAAGAAAAACTACATTTAGGAGGTGCAATTTGATCTTTTGTTCTCTACTTAGGTATTTGAAATTGAGGATTAAATCAACACAATTAACATTTAATGAACTCTCTTATTATAATGTATACACTTGAAGAAATGTCATGAGGAAGTTTCAAGACTGAAAACTGCCTTATAAGCCTCATTATTATAAAAGTGACTGCTCCTTTAATATAGACCATGAAATTTCAAGAATGTAAGAATATTAATTTCAACTAGATCCCTCCCAAATCATCAGAAGAGACAAAAAACAGTTTTTATTCTACTTTCTTTGAAATTCAGATACACATCTTAGTCAATGAATGCATCACGTAAATTTGGTACATTTACACAATGGAGTTCTACTGAGTGGTAAAGAAAAAACATCAAGGAATTTTCCCATAAATGGATGGAACTGGAAATGGTGATGCTGAGGGAGATAAAACAGATGTCTAAAACCAAGGCACACATGTTCTCTCTCAAGTGTGGATCCTACAACCCAAATCCTGGATATATACTCAAATAAATTAAATATGGACTACAGATGTATACAATCCTTAGTTATGGCAGCACTGACTAAAGAAAAGGGAATCTGGGGCTGGAGAGATGGCCTAGTGGTTAAGAGCACCAACCGCTCTTACAGAGGACCCGGGTTCGATCCCCAGAACCCACATGGCAGCCGAGAACCGTCTGAAACTCCAATTCCAGAACTCCAGTTCCAGGGGAATCTGACACCCTCTTCTGGACTTCGCAGCATTGCTCGACGGGTGCACAGACCTACATGCAGACAATACATTCATACACATACAGAAATAAATTTAAAAAATTAAAAAAGAAAAGGGAATCTACTGAATTATCCATTAACAGATGATTTTTGGAAATATGTTATTGAAGAGAATAAAGTACAATTTCATGATAAAAAAAGTGTGGAATCTGCTCATACTGACAAAAGGTTGATCTGGTAGACACTGTATCAGGTAAAGGAAGTTGAAACACAAGCACTACATGATCTCATCCATAAGAGAAATACAAAAGCAGAAACAATCATAGATACTGAAGTTACAGTAGCAGTTGCCAGTGAAGGGGAGAATGTGGGGTAAATAGCAGAAACAGTGTTATTGCTTCATGGCTTAACTGAATTCTAATCTATGCAAAAGCTAGGTGAATAAAATTCTCCAAATTGAATTTTACATCTTAAAATTGTTTTAAAAAATCAATTCGGATACATTCACTATAAGTAAGGATAAAATTTTACATGTGGATATATTAATGACAGAGTAGGTAAGTATCTGATGTATATGTATAACAAAATATCAAGGAAACTTCATGAATATGTTTCATATGGTGTCATCTGACAATGATTTCATTTTTAAGTTAGTTATTTATGTATGTTTTTATTTATTTATTTGTATTTTATGTGAAAAGGATTTTGCCTTAATGGATGTAGGTTTAGCCATGTGACCAATGTCTGTGAAGGCCACAAGACAGTATGGGAACTCATGGAACAGCTGTCAAGTAAAGTTGTTAGCACCATGTGGGTATAGCAAATACATCTGTGGTCCTCTGTAAGAGCAGCTAGTATTCTTAACATCTGAACCATCTCTCTATACTGAGGAATAGATTTTAAAACTTACAGTGAATTCCTCCAGAATTTCAGCCTTTAAAAGCAAAACTTTCATTTGTGCCTCCCCCATAGATGCTGTCTATAGAATCAACAGTGCTATTTCAATCAACAGTCACAGGCAGAAAACAGGCTGAGGGTAAGCTAGCAGTGCTTCTGAAGGAAAGCTTCATTTAGACTCTATCCCAAAAGATGAAAATTGTGTTACTTTGTCTTGTTTAGGTAAGGAAGTGAGTGTAACTATGTTCCCGTGAAAATAGTAGAAATTGTTGATCTTGTTGGCAGGCTGGCTACTTGAAGGCAGGAAAGCTTCTACTTGTAGGGTCTCCATGATGGCCTCTTTCTTCCTGGGTTCTGCAGCATTTGCAGACAATGAAAACAGGCTGTTTTGTTTTCTGAGGTGCTTCGTCTTGTTGTTATGTTGTCTGCTGAAGTGGATATTCAGTGAACCTAAAGAAAGTTTCTCGAAAGAGAAGATGGTTGATGTAAGATTACCTGAAAAGGAAATTCACAGACGGAGGAGATGGCTTCTTTTAAGGTAAATACATCCAAGAGTGTGAACCCTGTACCATTTCTTACTTAAAATTTTTCTCATTTTAAACTTGTAAACTTTCCGGACCTGAGTACTTGCTACATAGAACAAGTTACCCTGGATCTCACAGATGTCAGCATGCCTCTGCCTGGGATTAAAGGTGTGTGCCACCATGCCTGGCCCACATCAACTTTTTACATATGTATCACCTATGTGTAACATAGCCATCTCTCCATTCTGTCCTCCAATCTTCATTTTTTTCTAGACAAGTTCAATCAAACCATGACCAAGCATCTCAAAAGTGTTTCTGACATGGTAAGTGAGAATATAATACTGCTACTCTTCAGTTCCTAAGCAGGACAGACGTGGGTCCTCATATGCCACTACATTGCTGTTTGAACTTTAAATAAAATGGGTATTTTAGTCTTATTTTATTTTAGATGTTAAATTACTTTGCTTAAAAATTACTTTGGTTATCATTTTAATCCAACAACATCACAAGCCTGAAGGTATGTCCTGGTGGGTTTGTTGACACTGTATTCTTTTGTCTCCTGGGAGTTGGTTCCCTTGGTTGAGTGCTCATTACCAAATGACAGACTTTGGCATCATTGTTTTTGGTTTATTAGAAGTAATAAGTGTTCTGGTAATTTAGAAAATGAAGCACATGAATCATGTTATTTAATGCAGCATATCTGTTTTCATCATTGTTACCTTCCTTGCTAAATACTTAGTTTTACAGGTGGAGATTCTGAAACAAGATTCTTTTTTTCTGTTTGTATGTCTATTTCACTCCCAATTCACAGTGGTATTTCCATTACTGGTTTTTTGTATCTCATTAAAAAGCTCTGATTATAGCTGGGCGTGGTGGCGCACGCCTTTAATCCTAGCACTTGGGAGGCAGAGGCAGGCGGATCTTTGTGAGTTCAAGGCCAGCCTGGTCTACAGAGTGAGTTCCAGGACAGCTGGGGCTACAGGGAGACCCTGTCTCAGAAAAAAAAAAAAAAAAAGCTCTGATTATCAAATATTGTAGACATGTAGCTGTCTGTTTCTGTAACCAGTTGTATATATAACATGGGCATTGTTCAGTCAGATTTGGATCTTGTCTTCATTTTTTGTTCTTGAAAAATATTTATTTATATACTTATTATATTTCTTGTATGTGTATGAGTGTATTCTGCATGTATGTAATGCACCCATGTCGTATAAAGGCTTCAGAGATCAGAAGTCATCAGATCCTCTAGAAGTGGAGTTTAGAAAAGACATTAGCCATCATATAGGTGCTGGGCATCAAACTTGGCTTCTGTGCAAGAGCAGTCATTGCTTTTAACTACTGAGCCACATCTCCAGCCCCCATCTTCATGTTTTCATTACTCTCTGCAGTGAGGAACCCTAGTCTCGAAATCCTCTTATTGTTGTATGCAAAAGTTGGCAGTGTGTTCCATTTAGATACATTTAATGAAAGAAAATGAGGATAAAAAAGAGAAAATACTGTCAAAGATAATTTTAGAATATTTTATGCCATAATGTATATATAATTTTTGTTACATGCAGGTTATAGGATGTACTTCTTAAGGACTGTGTCTTCTTGGTGGTGAAGGAGAGCACACACAGTCAAGGCACTTGTGCTGGACAGCTTTAGTGTCAACTTGACACACCTGGGTTGAGGGAGCCTCAACTGGAGAATTGGCTCCATTGGGGAATTGGCTCCATTGGGGAATTGGCTCCATTGGATTGGCCTGTGGCCACATCTATGGATTATTGTCTTGATTGTTGAGCAGTGTGGGAGGGCCCAGCCCACAATGAGTGGTGCCACCCTGGGCAGGTTGTTGTGTACCATATAAGAAGGCAGGCTGGGCATGAGCCAAGGGACCAAGCCAGTGAACAGCATTCCTCCATGGCCTGTGCTTCAGCTCCTGCCTCCAGGTTCCTGCCCTGAGTTCCTGCCTTGGGCTCCCTAAGTGATGAATTGTGACCCAGCAGATGTAAGCTGAATAAACCCTTTCCTCCCCAAGTTGGTATCGGTCAGAGTGTTTTGTCACAGAAATGGAAGAGAAACTAGAACAGCACTCTTCATTTAATCTCCTTGATTCTTCTGCTATGTTCTGCTCTGTGCTGCTGGAGCACTGGCCTCACTGCAAAGCTTGTTAGGAAAGGGTCAAGGCAGGCCCAGCCACAGACAGTGCTAAGTCAAAATCCATGTTTTATCTATGTCTACAGTGTATGGTCATAAACATTCAAATTTGTGAAGAATACTTACAAGTAACAAGAATACTTGTTACTTTACATCAGTTAAATATGTAGAGCTGATCTTGTATGTTACAAATAGAGGAATGGAATGTTATTCCTATGTTGAGGACTTAATTTTATATGCTATACTCCTTAAAATCATAGCCTGCACATAAATTTGGAGGATATAATGCCCTTCTTTTGCACATAGTTAGCAAGTAGATTATAGAGAGATACAACATTAAGAAATATCCTTTTGGGGATGGCCATGTTTGCCAGTGCAGGGCAAGGTGTCCAGAACAAAAAGTGTGCAGATGGGGGCTGGAGAGATGGCTCAGCGGTTAAGAGCTCCGACTGCTCTTCCAGAGGACCTGGGTTCTATTCCTAGCACCCACATGGTGGCTAAGAACTGCATTTAAGCTAGGCGTGGTGACACACACCTTAAAAAAAATAAAAATAAATAAAACAGGGAGATTACTTATAAAAAAAAAAAAAAAAAAAAAAAAAACGGCTGTGGCATTTCTAATATGTGAAGTAAGATGTTAAAAAAAAGTGTGCAGGTGCCCAGAGCACTCCTCAACATCTCAGGAAGCGTCCTCTTTCCTTCCACTTGCATGGCAATGGCTTATCAGTACTACCAGCCACTGAGTGAATATGAATATCAACCAGGGAACTGGAGATAGCCAGGTTCTCCAGAGCAAATATTCAGAACTGCTGGGCATCACAGAAAAGCTAGGGAAATAGAGCAGACTCACGTGTGCAAGTAGCAGTGGTATCATGGGGAGACTAAAACAAGGCAGCATTCATGCTGGAGGCCTGGGTCTACAGTCCTTGGCTGAAATGGAAAGCAAAGCCAGGTCCTAGCTTCTGCAGTTTTGAAAGGCCCCATATTTGTACCAGATGGGAGGATACAATTATTCCCTCCTGTTCAGATGAATTTTATTTTTTCAAAATCAGAGTAGTGTGGTTGTTTTCTTCCATGGATTACTAAACTCAAAATGTACACTCTCAAAGATGGGAAAATATTTTGTAGTAAAATAAGCTATGATTCTTAAGGAGTTAAGAATGACCCAAACTGTCTGCTTTTTAAAGTATTGATTTAAAAGATGTATGTGAATTTACTTTTACATGAAACTGTTTGTCCCCAAATAGTAGCATCTCCCTTTGAATACATGTGCCATTTGCATGAACCAAACTGATTAGTTCATTTCCATAAGCTCGTTGGACTCTGAGGACATTAATGTGTACCAGTGACACATTTGACTTCGTAGTTGGCCCGCTTGCCATTCGGTGTAGATTCCATTTAACAGAGCTTTTTTTTTCCTGAACATCTGTATGACTGAGCATTTTGAAGTCAGTATTTATAAATGAACAAATTATAATTACAGAATAAAGAGAAATCTACCCAACTGAACAAGAAACCTGAATATTTTCATCCTGAAGCAGTGTGTAGATGTTAGTTCCACATTTGCTGGAAGCCGATCAGAACATTTGGAAGAAATGACTGAGACTGTTTGCATATTTTTAAATTTATTTCTTGATGGAGTAAACCTTATTTAATTAAACATTTATACCAGGAAAAAAAGACATTTTTTGAACTATTCTGATTGCTCATCTACTGTTTGGAACTTGTTTACTCATTATCTTTTTTTTTTTTTTTCAGGGGAGAGCACGAACGCAGTCCCCCACTACCACAAATTATGCAGTCGAGTTTCCCACATTTGGGGAAATCACAGGGGTCAGCACATCCCAAGTGCAATGGATGAGCCTCACCCTGGGAAAACCACCTTCTTGATCATGGTATCTCCCCTGCCAGGTAAGTATACTCATTATCTTTTTACCTTGGGTCCAGTACCCTGTTCTAGGGCATATGGTCAAATTGTCATTTTTCATTTTAGGATCCATTGACTTTCAAGGATGTGTCCTGTGACTTCTCCCAGAAGGAGTAGAAATGCTTAGACTCTGCTCAGAGGGCTTTGTACAGGGAGGTGATGTTGGAGAACTACAGCAATCTGGTGTCTGTAGCTGAGATTTTTCTTGGAGAATTATTACTATTCTGGATCTTGACAGACAATAATCTATTTTGTTAATATGTTAGTTTTACTGAATAAGTGTTAGATTATTTAAAAATTAGTGTAATGGGAATGTCTGGGCATCAAGAAGATCATTTTTACATGTTATCATTCCTTTACTGCCTCTTTATCATACACAGGTATTGCTGTGTGTAAGCCTGTTTTAGTCTCCAGTTTGGAGAAAAGCAAAGAGCCCTGGTATGTGAAGGGAGCAGACACTGTAGTCAACCAGATAGGTTTCAGTGGCTGAAGGAGGGGGCCGGTGACAGGTCCTAAGTACAGAAGGATAAAGACCTGACAATGGCTGTGCCATGGTCTGTTTCACTAGAAAGAGTTCCTGATAGTTTAACTTATACAAATTTCACCATGATTTGTCCTATGGTAAATGTCAAATGACTTTTACTATATATGAAATATGTAGAAATTACTAGTACACAATAATGACTTCATTTAATTACTTATTAATTATTCCATATCTTCCATGTCATCTTTCTGGCTAATGCTAGAGTTTAGTAGCTGAATTTTTTCTGTTATTCCTTTACTATATTTTAATTAAAATTTTGTACATTTCATATAAAAAACATATCTTTTTACCTACTCTCACATCTGCAGCCACTGCCTCTTCCATCCCCCAACCCCCCACGCTCCCTCCGGAACTCATACATCCTGTCAAATATGTTAAGACCTATAGAATCAAGGTTTTTTGTTTTTTGAGACAGGGTCTCTTTGTACCCTGGAACTCACTATGGAGGCCAGGCTGATTCTCTCTTAAAGATCCACCCACCTGTGCCTTCCAAGAACAGAGATTAAAGGCATATGCCCCTATGCCTGGCCTGAATCAGTTTTTTAACCTATTATTACATTAGTAAATTTTATGTCTTGGGTTTTATGTTTGCTTTGACTATGTTTATGCCCTTCTGATTCCTTGTGATTTCCCATTGTTTTAGAATTATTAATGTATTTATTCCAAAGATGATTGTAAGACTTTGATGAGAACTACTTAGAATACATATTTAGTATGAAATCATATATTGACTTCCCATTTTAAATAAGAATTTGTTAAAAATTTGTGTCTTCACACATGCCATTTGTGGATTTCTCTGATTTATATCTACTATTGATCAGATAATAGATTGTAAAACATTGATTTTGTTTTGCATTTTAGACTTATTCTATTGCCCAAGACATCATCCATTCCTGAAAGTATTCTCAGACATTGGAAATTTATACATCTTTCTGTTGTGTGCATGTGAGTCATTCTAGGCTTATTTGGGTTACATGTATTCTCTTTATTTTTATTTTTTAAATTTATTCTTGTATGTGTATGAATGTACTGTCTGCATGTAGGTTTGTGCACCCATGTCGAGCAATGCTGTGGAGGTCAGAACAGGGCATTGGATTCCCCTGGAACTGGAGTTAAAGATGGTTCTCAGCCGCCATGTGGATGCTGGGAATTGAACCCGGATCCTCTGCAAGAGCAGTCGGTGCTCTTAACCGCTAGACCATCTCTCCAGCCCTTATTTGGGTTACATGTATTCTCATGCTGCTCATATGCTTCTTTCTTTATTCATAGTCTTTTTGATTTCAGTATTCATCACAATAGGATACAGTTCACAGAACCAGGGTTTGGAGGATCTATGTTCATCACAAACCTTCCTTCTCTCTATAATTCTTATTATCCATGAGATCAGATTTTTTTTTTTTGGTCTTTTTTGAGTCAGGGTCTCCCTGTAGCCCCAGCTGTCTTGGAACTCACTCTGTAGACAGGCTGGCCTTGAACTCACAAAGATCCTCCTGCCTCTGCCTCCCAAGTGCTAGGATTAAAGGTGTGTGCCACCACTAACATCATGACCTTCCATCTCATGGCTTTGCTGTGCCATTGTCTGTTAGCCACTGAGCCCCATGAATACATGATATACATATGATGTATATCAAAAATTCATAGCACATTTCACCAAATAAATGTAAGTAAATATAATCAAAGGGCCAACTCTCATTTTTTAGGGACTCTTTTCACCTTGAGAAATGTGACTTAAGTAAATGGTGGAAAATTTTAGAACTAACCTAACTTTTCTCAAATTATTTGCTACCCTGTGTTTGTGATTATATTTTTCCTCTAGAAGATTTTACATATTTATGTTTGAGAACTCATAATCTTGTCTCCTCACTTTCTTTTTTAAAGTATTTATTTATTTATTTAATGTTCTATTTAATGTAGTAGTATATTGCCTGATATATACATATATGTATACATATGCATATACATATACGTACACACACACACACACACGCAGTGTTGTGTAATACAGAGATCAGAACTGGGAATTGGCTCCCTTGGAACTGGAGTTGAGGATGTTTCTTAGCCAACATGTAGGTGTTGGGACCCAAACCTGAGTCATCTGCAAGAATAGTCACTTGACTGCTGATCCATCTCTCCAGATCCCTCCTAACTTTCTTTATAGTGCTGAATCAGTCACTCTTGTCACTAAGTCACTCAGTAATGAGACTTCCAATAACTCCATTCACAATTTTTCATTCTTTCCTTACACACACCCTGTACAGGAAATAGTGTTTACAGAGGGGGAAAATTGTGTTCAAATATATTAATATTTTAAGCACTCAAGTGAATTAATAAAGTAACTGAATTTTCTTTTATTTGAACAGTTCTTTTTACTTTTAAGTTAAAACATCTATATTTTTAGAATTCTCTTTTAGAGCATTTCATATAATTCATTATACAGATATTAATTTACCAACCAATGAGTTTAAAAAGTCAATGTTATTATTCACTAATAGAAACTGTTCTGGGACTGGGGAGATGGCTAAGTGGTTAAGAGCACTGGCTGCTCTTGCAGAGGACCTGGGTTTGAACTCCATGACCCACATGGTGGCTAACTACCATTTTGAAACTCTATTTCCAGGGACTCCAGCACCCTCTTCTGACCTCTGTGGGCATTGCATGACACAGGTGCACCTACAATACACTCATACACATAAAAAAAAAATAAAATAAAATATTTTTTGAAAAGAAGTTGTTCTGATAGAAATTGCCTGCTTGGTGGTGCACACATTTAAACCCAGCACTGGGGAGTCAGAGATAGGCCAATCTTTGTTAGATATAGGCCAGCCTGGGCAACCTACATAGATTGTTTTGGGCCAGGTGAGGCTGTAGGGAGACCCTGTCTCAAAAAGACCAGAAAAAAGACTAGGAATGCATAGGAAAATGTAAATGTCCCACATGACTTTTCCCACTCAAGATTTAGTCCATCTCTCAGATTTCCATCACTAAGCACACCTTAGGAAAGTCTTTGACTATGTTAATTTATATATCATTTCTATATGGACTTTGGAATTTTTATAAGAATGTTATAAATGTTACCACTAAAATACTTTTAAATACCATATTTTATCTCGTGTTCCACTTCTAAGCAGCTATAGTAGAGGAACCAATGAATTCACTATTTTTCTTTAAAAAAATGTAACCTTTCTATTATTTGAAAATTTAATATATGTAAACAATGTAACTTTTCACAATATAGGAAATATATTCCTGAACTTAATATTCTATAGCTTCAATTCCTTTTCTTTTTTGAATTTGTAAAAAATTTGATACAGAACATATTGATCATATTTTACACCCTCCTCTATCTGCAGCCCCTTTTTTTAAAACTTTAAAAATTTTTTTATTTATTTCTGTATGTGTATGAATGTACTGTCTGCATGTAGGTCTGTGCACCCGTGTCGTGCAATGCCACGGAGGTCAGAAGAGGGTGTTGGATTCCCCTGGAACTGGAGTTCTCCTGGAATTGGAGTTTCAGATGTTTCTCAGCTGCCATGTGGGTGCTGGGGATTGAACCCGGGTCCTCTGTAAAAGCAGTCGGCGCTCCTAACCGGTAGGCCATCTCTTCAGCCCCTGTAAGATGAAATCTTAAAGTGGTTTTAAGTTGCATTTCCTTAATTCCTAATGATGTTAAAGACTTTTTAAGGTGTTTCTTAGCCATCTTTATTTCTTCCCTTGAGAAGTCTCTGTTCAGATCTTTAGCCCATCTTTTAATTGGGTCATTTATTTTCTTGGTCCTTGGTTTTTTGAGTAGTTTATATACTCTGGATGTTAAATCTTAGAGTACATTGGCAAATACATAGTGGGGTCAAACTTTACAAATGTGAAGAATGTGATAAGGCCTTCAAGTCAGATGGGGCATCTTAGAGTACAAGAGAGAATGCATACTAGAGAGAAACCATACAAATATGGAGAATGTGAGAAGTCCTTTAGTAAAATGTCTCATCTTAGAGTCCATCAGCAAATATATACTAGAGACAAATGCTACAGACATGAAGAACGTGACACGACCTTTACTTGGATGTCAAGTTTTCAGCTACATCAGCAAAGGCATACTGCAGAGAAACCACACAAATGTGAAGAATGTGGCTAATCATTTAGCTGAATGTCACATCTTAGAGTCCATCAGCGAATATATACTGGAGACAAGCTACAAATGTGAAGAATGTAACAAGCCCTTCAGTCAGATGTCACATCTTAGAGTACATGAGAGAACACACACACTGGAGAGAAACCCTACAAATGAAATGGGCTTGAGAAATCCTTTACTTGTATTCCAATTCTTAGAGAACATAAAAAATTTATAATAAAGGGAGACACTGCAAATATAAGTAATTTGGCAGTTACCTTAATTGTATGTCAAATGGTAGGAGTTATCAAAAACTCATACTACAGACACATTTTATGTTTGCATGGAATGTGGTAGACTGATCCTTTACTCTGGGATTAATCCTTAGAAAACAATCAGCATCTATATGGAGGGATATGTCCAAAAGTATGGAAAATATTGAAACTTAATTATATATTACAAAAGTTCATAGTATACTGAAGAAAATATTCTTAAATTACAGAATCGCTAATAAATATTTATTTCAAATTCATTAAAAATAATTTGTAAGTGTGAGAAACTAGAAACATAAGAAAGTCTTTACTTTTCCATTGAACATTGTAGAATCTCACAGAATCATTTACCTACAGGTAAAAAAAAAATGTCAGTTATGGTTTACAAATGACTCATCTTAAAAAAAAAAAAAAGACTCATCTTTCATAAAACATTACAAATTTTACAGTGAACAGGAGCCTCAAAAATTCAAAGATTAATATCCGATTATTTGCTATCAAAGAATACACAGTGTGAATAAAGCACCTGAGTATCAGTGAGTTGCCCATATTATTTAAATAGCATGTGAATATGTGAAAGTGTTCACACATATATGCAACCTGGAAAATCCTAAAGTGTATGGAGTAGATATGTGTTAATTTACATAACAAAGGGTAAACACTAGTTATTCAAACATCAGTTTTTTTATCCATGGAAAATCCAAAATAAAAATGCCAGGACACTGTGCATTCATGATAATACGGCACACTAGAGTATTGCAGAAAAAATTAAATTTATATCAATTATTAGTATATTTCCATAGAATCCTATATAATATTTTTTGGGAACATTTGTCTTCCCCAAACTGGAACTTGTTGAAGAGAAAGCTCTGTAGGCTAGTCACATCCTCAAATAAATTAATATTTTCTGATTCATAAAGGATATGACAATTCATAGGAATCATTGCTTCATTAGTGCCAGTAATGTGAATAATTTACAAGGGAAAATTTCTCATGGTAGATGTACTTTCTTCTTGATGACTAAGTATGCATTTTAGTGTGATGTATGTTTGTTCTGCATATTTTCTACTATAGTAACAGATAAAGATATCCTGAATAGCACAACAGAAAGAATGGTTATATATTTTCAGCATTACTTCATGTGGTAAAAACAACAGGCATCAGAGAAAAATTGAAATAAATCTTACAAGATTTGTGATTTTAAGATTGTACTATCCTGGGTGTAGTGGCACACACTTTTAACCCCAGCACTTGGGAGGTAGAAGCAGGGAGATCTCTGTGAGTTCAAGGCCAGCCTGCTGAACAGAGTAAGCTCCAGCCCAGCTGGGACTAAAGGGAGACCCTGTCTCAAAAAGACCAAAAATTAAAAGAAAAAGATTGTACTATCCTATAATATTTTAGCCTATGTATTTGAAAATGGCAGATAGTGACAAAGATTGAAGACCTAGTATTCTGAGCCAGAGTATTAGTGATGAAAAAAAGCTATTATGTAAGATATTATTATAAACTATTATATTTACACAAAAAGTATATTGGTATATGATTAGGTAAAATCATATCTCCAGGAAACTTAGTTCTATTCCCAGTACTTTAGCTTTTTGAAGACTGTAGAGCATTTACTGGTTTAATGTAGAAATAAATTCAATCTATCTTGGTATCAAAGAATTATGTGACAATTTCTTTTAATACTTGCTGCATGAAAACTAATCCATACTACAGTATCAAAGCACCATTAATATTAATTGTACTATGCTTTATTAATGGCCAATACAAAATTTGTGAGTGACATCAGATGGTTGACTTGCTTTTTTATTGAGTAGCACTAAAAATGTAGTTCAGTGTAATGTAAGAGTGCTAGGCTTCATTCTTCTGGTAAGTAAAAAAAAAATCCTTAATATTTGTAATGAACTGTAATTTGAATTACTCACCAATGAGATTAATACATGGCAGGTCAATTGCATTACTCATAGATATTTTAGTAGGTATTATTGGGTGTAGTTAATATAATTTGGGTGTGAAATCTAAATGAAGTCAGAGAAAAGAGAAATAAGCTTTAAAAAGTTATATGTATATTTCTGTGTCCATCCATAAATATATTAAAATTTTAGTGTTGCTCTCTGCAAATGGTGTGCAATAAATCCAAGGTCTCTATTAAAGCACATCTGCTGGGGCTGGAGAGATAGCCTAGCGGTTAAGAGCACCGACGCTCTTGCAGAGGACCCGGGTTCGATCCCCAGCACCCACATGGCTGCTGAGAACCGTCTGTAACTCCAATTCCAGGAGAACTCCAGTTCCAGGGGAATCTGAGACCCTCTTCTGACCTCCGC
>VZQC01009053.1:536941-556238 GCA_009823505.1 Rhizomys pruinosus | reverse complement strand
TTCCTTCCGGAGCTTGTCATTCTCTCTCTCTAGGTCCTTCTTGAGTTCCTCATTCTCTTTTCTTAGTTCTTTAATTTGTTCTTTATGATCTTGTAGTTCTTGAAATATGTTCCCAATTGTGTTTCTGATGTCTGTGTCCTGGGGCATCCCCAGAGGGATCCCACTGCAGGAGTCTTCCATAGGGTTGGTAAAGCCCTTTTCCAGTGTTGTCTCTTCTTCGTGATCCTGGCATATGGGCTTCTCCTTGTCTGTATTCTAATGTGAGTCCTAAATGCCTCTTCACTGTGTTGAAGGCTTGCTTGGCTTGCCTCCTTCAGATGCTTCTTCGTAATCTCAGTTGGCGGGGGTGGAGGGTGGGGGGGCTCGTCAGCCCGCACCCCCGTATCTTCCGCTGGGCTCAGGAGATCTCAGATCTCAAGAGTTACACAAGCCTACCTTTAATACTGGCGGGGAGGATAACTCCGCCCCCACGGCCACAAAATCCAGTCAAGCCAAAAACCGCACCTTTAATCCCACCTGGGAGGATAACTCCGACCCCACAGCCACAAACGCCAATCAAGCCAAAGACAGGTGGACCAAGGGATCAACAATCAGCTCTGCTGAGGCACCCAGTTCCTACCTGTCTCCTGCTCTTCCTTCCCCTGGGCTCAGGAGATCTCTGGCAATGTCATTCTTATCCTAATTTATGAGTATTGATGCATCTAAAAGAGTCACTATTTTTTTTTTTTACATCTACCACCCCTACCCCTGTGGGACAACTGAACACATGGATTTTTTTTTTCCTTTTTTCTTTGTGTTGAAAGAAAGGTGTAAATGTGAAACTCTGGATAAAGTTTAAGACTAAGACAACATAAAGGAGTGCTTACATATATGTGTACCTTGTAAAATATATAATAAAACAGATGACCAGAGACATAAATTCACAAATGTAATGTGTGAATGAAATTCCTCCCCTGTGACAAAGTACCTGAAACACAAAGTTTAGAGGCTTTCTTTCCAGGGATATGACACTGTTTTTTTGTTTTGTTTTGTTTTGTTTTGTTTTGTTTTGGTTTTGGTCTTTTTGAGACAGGATCTCCCTTTAGTTCTAGCTGGCCTGGAGCTCACTGTGTAGACCAGGCTGGCCTTGAACTCACAGAGATCCGCCCGCTTCTGCCTCCCGAGTGCTGTGATACTGTTTTTAGTTAACTATTTTCCCTGATAGAGGCAACTTCAATGGTTTCTATTTGACCTTTACAAACATAATAGTTTCAGTCCACAGCTCAGAGAACCAATGTCATGTATTTTCCAACTTCCAAGTATATCTAAGCCAGTTGCACATTTTGGGACTGGGGAAATAACCAGGATGAGTTCAGTGACTCTCTGGACCCACTGTGGGTTGGAATTTAGCTAAAAATACATTTATCATGGAACATCCATAAGCCCTCACTTTAACTGGAGGGCAACACTGCTATTTAGGGTCTCTAGGAACCAGTGTTAACTCATGACCATTATCCATTTGTCCTTAGAAAACCTGATAATTTCCTTTTCCCCAGTGTACAGTTAATTACCCTAGTAAAAGGCCACAGGTCCTTCTGAGAAAGGATGGCAGAAAGACCCAATATAATGCTTTGGTGTTGTGACAATGCCTTTCCTGAAGGAAACCCAGTGTTCCCTTTATTCAAGGTGTTCTGGGTCTGTAAACTGGCTCAAGTGTGGAAACTGGTTGACAGAATGGGATTCTTTATTGCTACAATCCAATGTAAACTTTCTACATTTGTTCTAGAGCTTTTCTGCTTATACAGATCAAATAAATACTAACTAGGCTTCCTAGTATTTGGTCTCTGGAAAGACCATGATTAATTAGCCAGTACCAAAGGTCCATTCAGGTCATGCCATTGTGGACATTCCTCAACCTCCCCCCTTTAGTTATTTGAGACAGGGTCTTCTTGTAGTCCCAGCTGGCCTGGACCTTGCCTGTAGACCAGGCTGGACTTGAACTCACAGAGATCCACCTGCCTCTACCTCCTAAGTGCTAGGGATTAAAGGCTACACACCACACCTGTGCTCATTATAGGCGTTATTTTGCCTTTGCTGCCTATTGTGATAAGTACACTCACCTTGCCTTTGGCAATTTAATGCTGTTATGTAACCCCTACTCCAAGGCCTTGTTAAACCCAGGACATTTAATTCGTGCATTGCCAACTCTTAAGTTCTGGCAGAAGGAAAAGAGCAAGAACAAAGCTCTTCACAGATGGTGGTGCCTCTCTCACTATTTTACATCTTATAACCTTGGTGGCAGGCATGTCCTCTGGGAACTCATATTATGGAAGATTCATTTTTACATAGCAAATCCACTTGAGCATGCTAATTTTCCTGAGCTTTAAAATCCCTTCATTGCTATTAAGCCAAAGAATAGCAGGCTTCTCTAGTTCTCTGTCTGTAGGGTATCTTTTGATAAATACTTCAGTCAACAAATCAAATAAATTTTAGCACCTTTTTAAACTGCACAAGATTCCATAGTGATAAATTCAGCCTGATCCAATTGTATGTTCCTTCTTCCATTGCACCACACCCTCAAAATCCATTCTCACACATATCCCCCAGACTTCTGCTTAAATGAATTAGGAAACCCGTTAAGTTCTTTCATGGTGTAGCATATCTCCTCCTGTACCACACTCTTTATTTAACCTCCTGACACCTGCTTAGCCTTGAGTCTGGTTATAGATCTAGAGGCAACAGTTGATGGGTAATGAGGGATATCATCTTCGTCTTGTCCATTGAGATTAGGTCCCTGGGGCAAGGGTGCATAGGGCAGGTCTGCAGAGTGGGAGGCTATATTCTTTGTTGAAAGTAGGGGGATATTAACTATTCAGTGAAGGAAATCCCTCAGAGTTTGAGGGTTCAAAGCCCTTGGCCTCATTAAGTCCTTCCCACACATCTCCATCCCAAGTTAGAGGATACCACTCTACCTAACAGTGCCCTCACCTTTAGCCCTGAGATTCTTCAATTAAATTCCATTGTAAGTCAGCCAAACATATAATGAGGTCTTCAGCTTGATTTTTCTGTAGCATGAGTTCTATGGCTGCCAGAGAAAAGACTCTTTTCTAGGGAAAACTTAGAAACTTTTAAACTGCTGATGCAAATCTGGAGCTGGTTAATTTTATCATTGAGTTTATTCTCTTCATCCCTCACTTTATCCAGAGATGCTGGAAGCAAACAGCCAACATCATTATTTTCCTCAATTTTCTGCAAGTTGTCAGACATTTTATGTATAGTGTCACTAAATTCCTTGCTCCTCACAAGACGTGAGTTAGAAGACTCAAATGTGTCTGTCTTCATAATTGCTTCACATAGTCCACACCATGGATTTTCATGATCTCTGTGCTCCCCGGAGAGTCTTCAGGAACTGTTGGTTTCCTTGAGTTGGAAAGCCTGCTCCAAATACCAGCAACCCCATTAAAGAAACTAATTCTGTTTCTCTAGAACAGCTCCTGCTTTTCATAGGATGGCCATTTGCACAAGATTAATTATTCATTTATTGATCTTGTAAAGTCTTTTTGAGACAGGGTCACCCTTTAGTCCCAGCTGGCCTGGGGGAAAGTCTTTCAATCCTGTGGTATTTTCTTCAATTATTTTTTTCAGAGTCTTAATGCTATCAATGAAGATGTCTTTCATTTTTCTTTGTTGGGTTTATTCTTTGATATCTTATTTTTGGTGTGGCCCTTGTGAGCAGGATTGTTTTCCTGATTTCTTTTTCCTGTATACTTGACAGTGGTGCATAAAAATTCTACAAATTTCTACATTCCCTGATTGGTTGTGGCTTGTTCTGCTACCAATCGTTTGGTCTATTTTGGAGGTTTTAGGGCTTCTGAGAAGAATGTGTAGCTTCCTTTTAATGTTCTATAGATATCAATTTGTTGCGTTTGATTTATGGATTTACCCAACTCCAATATTTCTCTGTTCAATTTCTGTCCAGATGACCTGTCTATTGGAGATAGAAGAGTAATGAAATCTTCCACTGTTAATGTGTTGGGGCTAACCTGTGCTTTTTTTTCATTTAGTAGTATTTCTTTTATAAAATTGAGATAGCCTATCTTTGGTGAGTACATATTTAGAATTATGTGTTCTCCTGATCAATTGGTTTCTTATTGAGGATGAACTATTGTTTATCTCTTCTGAAAAATTCAGTTTCAAATCTATTTTGTGTGTTATTTTTGCAGATACACTTTCTTGTTTCATAGTTCCATGATTGCTTAGCTTTTTTCAGTTCCTTTATCCTTTGGTGGTGTCTATCTTTGCTGGAAACATGTGTTTCTTTCAGGCGGCAAGAAGAAGTATCCTCTTTTCTAATCCAATCTGCTAGTCTGTGTCCTTTTACTGCAAGGAATTGGGATAATTGCTATTCAGAATTATTATAGATGTGTATAAAGTCCTTTTCTTTTTGATTTTGTATTGTTTTCTTTTGCCTTTTAGATTAATAGTTTTGGCATTATTTTTCTCCCAGGACATCTAAATGTGTTTATTCCTTACTTTTGTTCCTAGTATTCCTTTCAATATCTTCTGCAGAGCAGTCGTCATAGTCATATGTTCCTTTAGCCTGTGTCATGAAAAGCTTTTACTTCTCCTTCAATATTTTGTGAGGCTCAGTGTTGGCAGTTGTGAAAAAAAATCATTCCAAGTTCTTCTGAATGTAAAGGTTTGCATAAAACAAAATATAATAAAAGAAAAATAATGAATAAATATTTTTTAAAATGTTTCCATTGAACAATTAATCTGTTATTATGATGGATCTGCCTTTATCCTGGACTTAGCCCTTCTCTCTTACAACTTTGAGTAACTTTATGTAGTCTGTGTGTTTAGTGTTTTAACTATGATATGTCATGGGGAGTTTCTTTTTTGAACCTATTTGATGTTCTGTGGGGTTCTTGTATTTGGATGCATAACTTTTTCTCTAGATTTGGGAAAGGTTCTTCTGTGATTGAATGTAAAATATCCATTTCTTTGTTCTCTTTCTTCTACGTCCATCATTTGCAGATGTAGCCTTTTAATGGTTTCCTAAATTTTCTGTATATTTCTTTCTGGTAAGTTTTTAAATTGAAATTTTCTGTGCTTTGCCTAAAAGCACTTCTGATTCCTGGAAGACCCACTTGTTTTAGTTAGAAAAATGGAAATGCTGCCCTCTTGTGGTGTCTGCCTCACACTGCAGTATGACTTCAGGCCCTGGATTGTGAGCAATGGGCTTCCTGTGACACACACCCAGAAACACCCATTTCCTGTAAAGCTTGGGGAGGAGTGGGCGGGGCCAGAGCGGAAGCAGAGAGGCGGGGCCTGGAAAACTCCCTAGACCCCTGAGGAGCCCTCCCCTTGGGGAGCTGTGTGCCGCGGAAAGAGAGGCAGTAGGAACCAGACTGGCGGTGGACAGATGGACAAGTTCATCCAGGCCACGGGAGCCACACGGAGCGGCTGTTGCAGTGTGGATGCGGTGCGGGTCCTGTAGGTACTAGGAGGTGGTAGGAGAGTGCTGAGAACAGGAGGCCGGGGTAAGACTCCTGGTTATGTGATCAGAGTGGGGCTGGGCTCTCTGCAAAATTGGGGGCTCTGAGCACAGGCAGCTCTGTGAAATTCACCTGGGATTTAATAATTGTTTCTGTTTACAGCAAGGAAAGCAGGACTCAATATTCAGTTGCAGATTAAAGGTTATTACATTCAGGTAAATTTAAGAGCATATGAACTAAACTGAATCCTGATTTTTGTCAGCAATTTTATGGTTTCCAAAATAGTTTCAAAAATAATCACATACAGTATTTGAAGGAATGGCCTGATGTTTGCAAATATTGACCAAGTAATTGGAGTGTATGGTAATTACTTCAAGTCAGTGGCTCCTCCTCTCACTCTTCAATTTTAAATTCATCTGTGGATTCTGACTTCCATGGTCCCTGGATCTTGTCATCCCTAGAGGGCGTGTTAGAATTAGTCACAGAAGGAATGATTCTATATTGTATTGAATCAAAACACATATTTTAGCAGATGTTCATAGTTATAATTTTAAGCACTAACTCTTTAGTAAACTTTTAATTCATCATTAATGTTCTATTTGAAATACATAATTTGTGACATGGATCCAACATTTAAAATGCATATTCTTATGTCAAGGCCTTAATTTTAGACCCTATAGTCCATAAAAGTATAGTACACATACAGAATCTGAGGCCATCCTGTCATGCTAGTTCCACAGTTAAGAAATGCACTAGAGAATATGACAGTGTGAAAAGCATATTCAGAATAGTTCTAATCACTCTCCACATCAGAAAATATCTCTCAGTCTCTTTGATCTCCTTCACTGAAGACAAGCAGTCTGCCTGTGGACACATGGTAAAACTGTTAATGGTCATTTCTGGGTGTGCTGACATTCAGTGATGTGGTCTAGATAATAGTTTCAGATATGGACTCAGTACTGTGAAGCAGGCCTTTATATCCATTTAGACCATTGGTTGGTTACTCCAGACTATTCATATGACTGTATCAATGGCACAGTGTGCCAAGTCAGTTGCTTCTTTAGATTCTTGTGTTCACTCCTGGATAAGGTTGGTGGTTACATTCCAATGCCAGGGATTCTAGTATTATCAGTCCTAGTCAACAGTGATATAGCTCCCAGGTCAGTACCAATTTGACTTATCTTTATTTGTTCTAAAACTCATGGACATAGTGTCTTCAGGAACAGGGTCTTATCATGAACTATTGATTGGTAACCAAGTGCAGTGGGAATATTCAGTATTGTTTGAGGATCTATGAGGTATTTTATCAACCACTTGAAAAGAGGGAGTTCATTCTTGGCATTGGGTTTTTATTAACTAGCCTGTAAGTGTCTGTTGAACTTGTTATGGAGTAATTATGTTTAAAATTTTTGAATATTATATTTGCTTATATTGAACAAAGCTTCTCTTTAGATTGCTGTATGACTCTTAAGAGATGTTGCACACTGATTATTGAGCCCTTGAAACAGTAAGCCTTGTATTTTGCTCTTATAATCCAGGTTTTAGAAAATACTATCACCTTCAAAACACTTGTAGCTCTTGTGACCTCTGCTACTCCCAGGTTCTCTATGTATTTGTCACAGCTCTCTAATAGATGCTGAGGAAACATGTGGCTTGAAATTAAGAGCAAGAAATGCCAAAGTTTCAAGATGGGAAAGATAACAGAAACTCACTTATATGTAGGAAACCAAATTTGAGACTTCACATGCCACTTTGGGATATATGTAAACAATTATGATGCTGCCTTTGAGACAGTAATTTTAATTGATTTGATTTTTGAGACAGTGTCTCATCTCACTACATAACCCCCAAGATTGGCCTCCTGAATGCTGGAATTATAGGCATGTACTACCAATGCCCACCAGCTGGAGCAACACCTTTTTTTTGCCAACTAAGATACAGCTCATATCCATTATCCATAGTTTCTGTAAGCCTGTGCTTCTGTTTGAAGGTATTCCTATAATTCGGACTTTCTGGGAAATGCACATAACATATAATACCCGTCAAATATGTCTCTTGTCCTCCCCCACCCCCCAGTCTTTCCAATGGAAATGCTGCCTCTCAGATTTTAAGTTTTGAGCTTCTGTATTATATCTAAAAAAGAAAGCATTCTTCCCAAGTTTCCACCTGAGCTAATTGTGACTGTTGTGTCATTTACTGGAAGCAAGTTTTGCTGTGGAAGGAAGACTACCTGAGCTTGAGCTCTAAAAGTCCTCAGCTGGTTTGTGAAGATTCTTTGCTGTGTCACCAGTGCTCCCTTGTGTCAATATATCATGTCTAGACTGTAAACATCACTTTTAAAAATATATTTTGGCTAATAATTGAAAGTATTATGGGATTGAAACATTTTAAAATTTTTTAAATTTATTATTGTATGTATATGAGTATACTGTCTGCATGTAGGTTTGTGCACCCGTGTCATGCAATGCTGCGGAGGTCAGAAGAGGGTGTCGGATTCTCCTGGAACTAGAGTTCTCCTGGAA
This sequence comes from Rhizomys pruinosus, assembly GCA_009823505.1. NCBI lineage: Eukaryota > Metazoa > Chordata > Mammalia > Rodentia > Spalacidae > Rhizomys > Rhizomys pruinosus. Next base: position 548,239 of record VZQC01009053.1, on the reverse strand, counting down.
TTGGAGTTACAGATGGTTCTTAGCCGCCATGTGGGTGCTGGGGATCGAACCTGGGTGCTCTGCAAGAACAGTCTGTGCTCTTAACAGCTAGGCTCTCTCCAGCCCCGGTATAGAAACTTTTAAGGACATTCTAAACCCTTTCCAAGGGGCAAGTACTCAAAATACAGTCACAGAAAATTGTAGACCATCTTCACCTCTTATGTTACAATCATTAATGTCCAGCTTTAAAACTACCTACACTTTATTTTGAAGCCTGAAGTCCACTGTCTTTGTTTTTTACTTACATGCTAGAACTCATAATTTCTTTAGTTGAGAGTTAATATCTTGTTCCTTAAATATTTTGAACTTTTTGTTGTTTTGGTTTTGTACTATAAAACTGTTTAAAATTTTAAACTGGTCTTAACACACTCACCTCTGTAAAATAAGGAAGTGTGAGAAGGAATTTCTTAGTAAATAAGTTTACATGATTAAATCAAATGTAAGTTTTAAGGCTTTTCTATTTGTATGTATAAAGATTTCTGATATTTTTGTTTTTAATGTTATTGTGTTGCAGTAATTTAACTTTTGACTCAGTTAGTAGAAATATACCTTTTACAAAGAAGTGCTCTTAATTTCAATATCCTTATACTGAAAATCATGTCAGAAGTACCCAAAGATAAGTTTTTATACAGATAGACACCTCATAAGTTCTAGTTTATTTTATTGCTTATTAATCTTACTATATTGTGTTCTAAATGAATCACAAATGACAAGGGTGGTCATTGTGGAATTATTTTAAATTATCCTTTAAAAGAAAAAGAAGAAACTATAAGCTAATCTAGTTGCCAAGTTGGAATTTATTATTTAATTTACCTCCTATGCAATGATTAATGCTGCACAGTGTATGGTTGGGTTACAGTATATTCACAAAAGAAATAGATTTACAGTGTTTGAGAGGTAGCCACTTGCATTCTTTTGGAAATTTACTGTGCTGTTTCAATGTGTTAAGTGCCTTGTAAAGTAAAATTTTAAGTCTAGAATTCCTCATTTTCCTGACCTATATTTTTCATTATGATTATCTACTGTATGCTGTTGTAATCATTTTATTAAATGCTTACATTTTAATCAGAAAAAAAGAGATGTTTCCCTGAAAAAAAGAGTTTCTGGAGGGTCATCTCCAGGGACAAAATTCTTCATAGTAGAATTCTAGGTATTTGACCGATAATAATGGAGATCTCTGGATAAATGATAAAGATGGTTTTTAATGTTAGTTCATTTATACAGTGAAGGAAACAATTATCCAAGGTTCTTTTGAAAATACTACAGGGTCACAATAACTGTATGGAATTGTAGAAAAATCAGATAGCAATGTAGAAGATACAAACTGAATTGTATTTTGATCTTTTACTAGTGCTACTAGCAAGGTGTTTGTTTTAATGCATGATTTTCTTTGATTGAGTCTTTTGGTTTCTCCATCTTGTCTTCAATCCCTTCTAATCTGGTTCTGATATGTGTAGTGATCTGTTCTATTCGTGAAACTTTCTATTGACTTTTTCAATACTGTAATTGCATATCTTAGTTCTTTCTCCATTTCAATTTGAATTTTCTTTGCATTTCTCCATATTGAATGCAACTTTCATATCCTGCCTTGTCCTCATTACGTCATTTGCTTATGTTTTCTTGGACTTCAATAATTTTTCTTCTGTCCTCTGGAAGTTCGTTCAGGAGTTTATTCCCCCTTTTATGCTTTGGATTCTTTGAACACATTTAGGATTTTTTTTTTATTTCTTATATTGGATTTCTGATAATTTACTATCTTTATGGGAATTGAAATTGAGTAGGGATATTTTTTTGGAGGGTGTAGGAGATATTGTCTTGTACTATCATATCACTTGTGTTTTTGATATGGTATCTAGGCATCTGTGTTTAAATTCTTAGCGATGGTTTGTTATGAGCCCTTAGCCCAGGAGGCAGGAATCCCAGTCTGAAGTTTCAGGCCAGATAGTTGGGGGTGTCTCAAGTGAACAGAACCATGTCTGGTGGGGCAGGTGCTGGGGAAGTGTGTCCTACTATTTCTGGGTTTGGTAAGGCCATAGTAAACATGTGAAGGGGCTGTGTGGAATAAATCCAGGACTAGGCTCACAGCTGGAGCTTCCTGGATGGAAGCTGACATCATTGAGAAGTGCACGTTCTCCATGGGGCTGGCATATCATCTATGTCAGAAGAGTGATTGGTCAAAGAAACAGATGTGGGTTGGACTGGTTTGGCTCAGTGATGTTAGAGCAGGGGTGTGGTGTGGGCAGGGTCAGTAGAGAAGAGAGACTGGCCAGAAAGGTGGAAGTGGGAAGAGGAGGAGTGGAGTAGAAAGGTTTGGGAGAAGAGTTAGAATGGTTGAGCCACTTAGCACTTGGGAGGCAGAGGCAGGCGGATCTTTGTGAGTTCAAGGCCAGCCTGGTCTACAGAGTGAGTTCCAGGACAGCTGGGACTACAGGGAGACCCTGTCTCAAAAAGACAAAAAAATAAATAAATAAATAAAGTCCTGCAAGTGGCCGAAATGTGTCTAAATTTTGTTTGGAGACATTTCATTAAAATATTTTGGGGGCTGGGGCTGGAGAGATGGCCTAGAGGTTAAGAGCACCGACTGCTCTTGCAGAGGACCGGGGTTCGATCCCCAGCACCCACATGGCAGCTGAAAACCGTCTTTAACTCCAGTTCCAGGGGAATCTGGCACCCTCTTCTGTGCTCCACGGCATTGCACGACACGGGTGCACAAACCTACATGCAGACAGTACATTCATACACATAACGAAAATAAATAAAATTAAAATTTTGGGGGCTGGCTTACTGGGGAAAGGTGCTTGCTGCCAATCCCAATGACCCGAGTTTGATCTCCAGGACCCACACGGAGGGAAGGAACTCCTGAAAGTTGTCCTCTGACCTCCACATGCAGGCTATGACGTATATGTGCACATAAAATATATTCATTCATCTGAGCCTAATCCCAGCTTCAACCCAGCCTGTGGGTCCTCAGCCCTGGATCGGCAGGGACTCAGGACCAGGATCAGCAACCAGGATTTGGGAGTTCGCTGGGCAACAACCCCTGAGGCTGTACTGAGGAAACAAGGAAGCTCAGAGAGCTTGACTCAGCCCCATGTCCAGCCACAGGTGGCAAGCTTGGAGTCCCTCTGCGCCCTGCTCCAGGCTCTTTATCGCTCGTCTCTGGCAGGCTCGTCCCTTTCTCCAGACCACAGGGCAGCATTCCTTCTATCTGCTCTCAAGGCCTGGAGGTTTACAAGTCCGCCCCACAGTGAGACAGCAGATGAGAGTTCAGCTGGCCTAGCACTCTGACCCGTGTACAGTGCCCCCAACCCCTGTTTTGCACACAGTAGGTAGTGGGGAAGGTGAGCCACTGGCCAGGAGCTGGCAGACATGCCTGCCTCCAGGTCTTCCTTTCCCCTCCCTTGGCGCATTCTGGGCTCTCTGCAGCTCACCTGTCTGTCTCCACCCACCTTCCGGTTCCGTCCACCGAGCCTACTGAGAATGGGGTGGAGCCAAAAGGACCAACACCGGCTCTGCAAAAATGGAAGACATGGGCTGGAGAGATGGCCTAGCGGTTAAGAGCGCCGACTGATCTTGCATTGGACCTGGATTCGATTCCCAGCACCCACATGGCGGCTTAGAACCATCTTTGACTCCAGTTCCAGGGGAATCCGACACCTGCTTTTGACCACGACACGGGTGCACAGACCTACATGCAGACAGTACATTCATACACATAAAAAATAAAAAAATAAATTATTTAAAAAGTGGAAGACATGTTTAATGGGAAACAGTGGCAGGCAAGGTGACCTGAGGGAGCCGTCTCCCCCTTTTCCTATCACAAACAAATCTTTCTAAAAATTCTAAGTCCCTGTGGCCCCTGGGAACATGGTCTTTCCGAGCCCATTGCCAACAAAGGAAGTCTTCATTTCCTTTCCCATTTTTAGTCGTTCGTTTCTCCTCCCCCTTCTCCTTCTTCTGTTCTTCCCAACGTTGCAGCCTCTACTCTTATTTCTGAGAGTGTCTCGTCCAAATCTTCAGAAGACCCCCTGTAAATCTCCGACGACTCTCTGCTAATGTCTTTCAGTGTCCTGGTGCTTCTCGTCGGTCTCTGGCCATGCCCTTTAGAGTCTCTCTGGTCTTTCTCGTCCTCCTCGTAAATCTCCTCCTCCTGCTCTGACCCCTTCTTGTCCGTGGTCTCCTTCTCCCACTGCTTCATCACCTCCTCAGCTTCCTCTTCAGCTGGCCTCGCCGCCTCCTCTGCTGTTGGTGACTCCGCTGCTGCAGCCGCCTCCTCTGGAAAACAGAATGGGGTTGGGGGCCGGAGAGGCCTGTGCTTCCAACAGAGAAGCCCGGAGACAGACTGTTGTCACAGACTTTCACTTGGTGTGGCAGCACAGCTTTCCAGGAGAAAACATGACTGTGACTCTGGGACTAGTGACTAAGTGCTATACATGGCCCTGCTCCAGCATCGTGAGGGGCCACACAGATCATGAACTTGTACAGCAACCCAAGAGTAACAGAAACAAAATCACAGCGTAATCTTCCTGCAAGTAAGAACACAGATTATATTATCTAAATCATTTATAACTTAACTTTGTATAATTAGGTTGAATGTTATTACTTGGATTTCCTCTGGCTACTGTCAGATCAAAGTTGATGATTTTCAGGGAACATTATTGTAATTTATTACTTTAATTTATTGAGGCAATATCTCTATATGTGGTGAGTTAATTTTTGCATGTAAGTTTTTGCATGGATGCTTGTACTCATGGTTATCACTTATAGCTTAAAAATTGAAAAAAAAACTGAGAGAAAGATGCAGGACAGTTATGGCAGAATAGCATCGTATCTGGGATGGCGGTGGGAGGAGATCTGGGGGGAGAGGGAAAGGGAAATAAGCCTTGAAGCTGTGTGTGAAAAATTCATGAAATGCACAAAGCATCAATAAACAAATTTTTTTTTAAATTAAAATAAAAAGAAAAAAAAAAAAGAAAAAAAAAGAACATAGGAGACAGTAAAAGCTTCTGGAGAACCATCTATGGAGAACACTGAATGACTTCCTATACATGAAATTAGGTGGAAAATTACTTTCCAAATGTTAGTTGTAATCAGAATTGAAAATATGTTATTTTACACAATTGGTTCATTTTAGGTCCCTAAGTAGGAAATGTTTTTTTTTTTTTGGTACTGATGGAAGTATTTTTCCCTGTTCTCCAGATAGAGTAATTGCAGATGCAGCTCAACACAGCTGAAGCTTGTCTTAACCAGATATGCAGTTTATAGATAATAAATGAATAGAACAGCATTATTCTAACATTAGTATTGAGAATTGGCCTGAACTCAGAGGATTCTCTTTCTCTCAGATGTCACTTGGAACTATGTTATGGAACTATATTCTCGAGTCTGACCTCACCATAATTTTGTTCAAATTATTTCTTTTGCTTCAATTGGGGAACTACAAGCTTTAATCTTCCCTTGTCAGACAATCTTTCACTTTCATCCCAAAGCCTTGAACATCTCATACACACAGTACCAAGCATCATTCCCAATCATCACTGCTTTCAGTGAAGATGCATGCCCTTTCAGCACTTTCATATGTTTAATTCTCTCAAGCATAAGCATGTCTATTCGTTATTTTTGGGATAGTGAAGCAGTACCAGGATTGTTAAATGTTTCTCAGGGGAATTATTTCAATACTAACGTCTCCGCTGCAGATACACAGTCGGACACATAAGCGTGGCGCTCTCTACGCGTCAAGGTTGCTCCAATCAATTCAGCTGTCAATCTCATTCTGGTGTGGGTGCGAAGTTACCTCGCTCTTATAGCATCTACTCCAAGGTCCATCACTTGAATAGTCTTGGCGCCTTCGTCTCACCCTCCAGGTCCTCTAGACTTCTCGTCTTATCCACTATTTATTTTTTTAGTAATAATACTAAAAAAACGAGACTCAAGTGTAAGTCAGTGCACTTATATCCCGATGTAGAGTATTTACTCTATCCAGGCTCCTCGCGCGACAACCACTAGTCAAGAAACAGATGGTATCTATATTAGTTCTACTGTTAATTCCTGAGGTTTTTCTCCTCTTTCTCAGTACAAGAGATGCTTAAGCCATTGGTGAATCCTGGAATATATTTGATGAAAAATTTAAAGTTTATATTATACATAAGCAAATGATATTCATCCTGGAGATATATCCGTCGTGTGTTCAAAAATTACAACAAAAGAATTACAGGGAATATATCATTTATTTTTAAAATTAAGTAGTAGTTAATTACCATAAATATTCCTAATTTAAATACAGTGAAATATATTTAGTTAAATCAAATTTATTCTGCATTCAAGGATGATGTATTCATATGTTCAATTCATTCAATGCTTTATTAATCAAAATTTTAAAAATATAATAAAAGTAATAATAAAAAAAAACTAAACAATGGAAGAGTTGATTTAATCTCTTTCCTTGGTTCCAATAATTCAATAATCTATAGAAGCACACTTTCTGCACATAACAATTACAAATATTGATTTAAAAACTCTATGCAGTATGATGTGGCCAAAAGCAGTCAGAAAATGAAACTGTCTTCTTTAAAAATGGAATGCATCATGATTCATCCAAATACATTGTTGATTATTATCCAACCAGATTTTAGATGCCCTTGCAAGAATTTATCAGTTGTTATGTTGAGAGAATCTGATAGTACAGATGCTATTTTCTACAAAACCCAAATTCAGGGTTTCATAGATATCATGTTAATGACTCTCTGAATCCAAAAACCACATTTCACAAACGATGAGGAAATCTAGATTCTCTGCAGTATGATGTGCACCGCATCTGCTTTCTAATTAAACACATAAGAAGCAGCAAAATCAGCCAACATTAAACTTAAGTAAATCTAAACCCAAAGTAACTTAGAATTATCAGTGTCTAAGGATGCTAACACAAGTGTAATAAGTAGGTTCATATTTTTCAGGAAATATATAAGTATAAATTTTGAACTGAGATGGAATATCATCATAACAGAGTAAAACAGAAATCTAGAACCAAAAGATNTTTACTATATTTTGATACTTATTGGAAACTACCAGATGTTTATAATGAGAACAATTTACAAGTACAGATGCACATGACCAATTTTCTGCTAGAATTTCCTTTATAGTAGTAAATCTATTTCTTAGATATATTTAATTATATTTAATTATATTTAAATCAAATTCATCCTGAGCAATCAGGAAAACTCTGTACATGGAAATTCCAGCTTTGTGAAAGTATTAAACATTCTGGATCACTGAGGTTCCTCATATATCCTCCAGTATATGAACCCCATCCAATGCATTTTAACCTTATTATAGAGATGATTAGAAATTACAGTTGATTTAAGATTTGAAGAATTATATATATATATATAATATATATATTTGACCCTGTCATATATATATATATATATATATATTTGAGACAGGGTCTCTCTTTAGTCCCAGTTGGCCTGGAGCTTGCTCTGTAGACCAGGCTGGCCTTGAACTCACAGAGATCTGCCTGCCTCTGCCTCCCCTGTGCTGGGACTAAAGGTGCGCACCACCACACCCAGCACTAAAGATAGTCCTTAGCCACCATGTGGGTACTAGGAATTGAACCCGGGTCCTCTGCAAGAGCAGTCAGTGCTCTTAACCACTGAGCCATCTCTCCAGCCCCAGAATATTTTTATTACATATATTTTTTGAACTCATTCAGTCATCCTTGATGAACAACTCTGTATGTGTGTTAACTTTGTATGCCTTCAGGTAAGTCCTTTCAGGAAGACTTACTGTTCTTTCCTTTTTTTTACATGATAAATTTAGAAACTTTGTAGCATATACTGTTGTTTCTCCTATCATAAAGCTCCATTTCCAACTTTGAATTTTGTCTGAGCTGTAATTAGAAGTAGAACATTAATCATGAAAACTGAAAAACTCTGTAAATATTATCAATTATTTTGCAGAATATTACAGTTGGAAAATCATCTGAAAAACCCTCTATTGTTTTCTGTCTTTATATTATTTACAGAATAGAGTTAGAAATCCAGGTACTTTCTAAGATCTCAATTCATGAACTACCCAGCACTGGCATACAAAGGTGCAAGAGCATTTTCTATGTTTTTATTTACATCTCATAATATGATAAATAGATATGGTATCCTTAGGTCCAGTTCTAATTTGTGAACCCAGCAACCATGTAAAATGCAATGGTGGGGAATGGGAACTGAGGAAACAGGATTTAGAGGAAGGATGCAATGTGGGTGGTATCAGAGAGCAAAGTAGGAGGAAGTAGGCAGGCTGTGAGTGGGTGGGGCCAAAGAAGACTTTGGAAGGAGTCCTAGGAAGGCTAGACTGTTGGGTTTTGAGTAGGAAACTCACCAGAGTAGGAGTGACCAAGTGGGGCAGTGTGTTATAGAACCTGAGGAGGGCTGCACAGGATCCAGCCTAAAGGGGACCTGACTTCTCAGGATAGGCCCAGGAACTACTCACAGCAGTATAATGCAGGATCAGAGGTATGGAGACAGGTAAATAGGTCTATCCAGGGAATGGGAAAACTCAGTAGAGACACAGGAACCACATGGAAAGCTGTGCTGGGGAACCTGAGGCAAGGTGGGCCTCAGGTTAGAAACTCACAGAGGATGGGAAGAGTGGCCAAAATGTGGTATCCAAGAGAGGGGCTTGCCTAGAAATCTCACTAGTAGGTGAGTATAATGGCGTGGAATTGGAGAAGAGGTGGAAAAATGAACCTTTTCAGAGGAGCTTGGGGTTCAGAACCAGAGGCAGACATGTTGGGATACAACAGGGGTCTGGCTTTATTTCTTGATTTTCTTTCTTTCTTTCTTTCTTTCTTTCTTTCTTTCTTTCTTTCTTTCTTCCTTCCTTCCTTCCTTCCTTCCTTCCTTCCTTCCTTCCTTCCTTTCTGTTTGTTTGTTTGTTTGATTTTAGATTGTTTGCAATCTTTGGCTTTGTTTTGCTTTGCTTTGTTTTTTTGAGGCAGGGTCTCCCTATATAGCAGCACTTGGGCTGAGACTCAAATGTAGAACAATTTGGCTTTGCCCTCACAGGGATCAGACAGCCTCTGCCCCTCTCTACTGCTGGGGTTAAATCCTTGGTATATGCCTTTGTTGTCAGTCCTGCATGCCTGCTGGGGAATTTAGTGGTCCGAATTTAGTGGTCCGACTGTGAATGAAAGGTGGTGAGAGGCACAGAGTCAAGACGCAGACCCTGGGAGTCTGGCGAATGCAGGCAGAAGGCAAGCTGCTGTGGATTCGTTTATTGGGGGCAAGGTTAGGGTTTATGTACTGTTTGCATTCCGCTCTCCTCTTAGTGCAGTCATCGTGTTGCCTTGTGATTGGCCCAGTCTGCAACTCAGCTGCTTGTATGGTCACCTGCCTAGGCAGGTTAGGTTGATGAGGGACAAGCTCTGCGAAGGCGCACTTCATAATTCTCAGCATACAGGCTATTACATTTCCACCCTTTGTATTTAATTTTGCATGAGGAGCAGTCTGAGTGGGAGTTCAGGTGCTATGCCCAAACCTTGTTGGCCCCACCTCTAGCATTCTGATATTTTGAATGTGCCTACCTTAGGTTGCCCTGGTTTTGCAGAGTCTTACCCATCATTGACTAACCAAGGAAGAGGCCAGGAGCAGTACAGCGGAGGGGAGAGACAAGCTCATTCTCCTGAATTGTGGATGGATGAGAGCCAAATGCGAATCACCTTATCGGAAGGGGTGCATGCAGTGTCCCTATTGACCATTGCTGAGAGGACCTGGGCTGTCGTTTTGTTGACCTGGCATTGGCTGCAGGTGAAGTGAAACAGACACCTGAAGAGAAAAAGGCAGAGAAAGGGCCAGTAGGCAGAGGATGCCCCAGGGGACCAATGTAGCAGAATAAAAAATGGGCTTTAGCTTAGATCACAGCTGAGAAACAAATCTAGTAGGCTATGACCTCAGTACAGGTAGAGTTAAGGGAGATAATTTGAGAACCAAGGGTCAAGGTGTAGTTAATAAACTGTCGTGACTAGGGACCTTTAGTAATGTCACCAAGTTCACAACATCGACATGAGGACTAGGTAAGGGGTCAGGCAGAATGAGGAAAACCTGGGGTCTCAACTCATTTCTCCCTCTCATTATGTGGCTTTCAAATCCTTGAAGGAAGTTCACAAGAGTCGATCACAGTTGGTGTTTCCAAGATGGAATGATCTCTGTTAGGGGAGTTGTATTGGGTCCTTAGCACCATGATTTTAATGGAATTTACCTACTTTTCAATAAATCTGACAAGTTAATTAAGGATGCATGAGCCACGAGTCAGAACAACCAGAAGGATAAGTCCACTGGCAGATCCAGGAAGTCCTCAGCTCTCAGCTGAGAAAGAAACTGGCTCTTTTGGGGGGTCTTGACCCTAAACTGCCTAGCCAATTTTTAGTTCCTACTTTTATCGCATTACCCTCTGAGGAGGTTACCCCAGTTGCCAAGAGGGAATCAGGGAACCAACCGCTTTGACTTCTTCCATGCTGAAAAGGGGGATGGGGGTGGTGACTGGGGTACCCCTGCTCAGTGGATCTATTTAAAAGACCCCAAAAAGTATAGTTACAGAGAGAACAAAATCATTGACCAGTGCCTGTGAAGGCGAGAGTAGCTAGGTACATTTTCTAGGCAGGGAACCAGAAGACTGAACAGGGTGAATTAAATGTCCAACTTAAAAGTCCATTAGGATTTTGCAACGAGGTGTTCTGAAGCATCCATTATTGGGCTTCTCCTTTTGTTCATTTGGCTGTGGTGTCTGGACTCAGCATCTGCTTTCCAGGAAATTCTTTTTTTTTTTTTTAATTTATTTTTTTTTAATTTATTTTTTTATTTTTAAGGGATTCTACAATATAATGACACAGTTGTTTGCAGATAACATTGATGTTACTCAGTATGTCATACAATTAGGTAATTGGTGCATTTTGCAAGAATCTATATCCAAATTTCGAACAACCCAAGGTTCCCATAGTCCAGTTGGAGAAGCTTGTATGCACAGGCATGTTGATCAATCAGGAGTCCAGACTATATTCCTGTAGTCTCATGATTCACCCCTATCTCTCTGCAGCCCTTACAATCTACCACGCCTCCTCTTCCACAGTTTGTTCCCTGGGCTTTGGGAAAGGGGCACAAGTGGGTGAGAAGAAAACAGTCTAATTTCTTTGGAGTTGTCATTTTGGACTCCAGTCTGTTCAGGTTGTTTCCCTTCATGGATTGACAGCTTTCCCAGTGATACCCTTTT